>JBBGZY010003682.1:0-61243 GCA_037952925.1 Lithobates clamitans
ACCTATGGCCACGTGGGAAGCCAACCTATGGTCACGTGGGAAGCCAACCTATGGTCACGTGGGAAGCCAACCTATGGCCACGTGGGAAGCCAACCTATGGCCACGTGGGAAGCCAACCTATGGCCATCTAGGAATCGCCATGTGGGAAGCCAACCTATCGCCATGTGGAAAGCCAACGCTTCGCCATGTGGAAAGCCAACGCTTCGCCATGTGGAAAGCCACCTATCGCCATGTGGAAAGCCAACGCTTCGCCATGTGGAAAGCCAACCTATCGCCATGTGGAAAGCCAACGCTTCGCCATGTGGAAAGCCAACCTATCGCCATGTGGGAAGCCAACGCTTCGCCATGTGGGAAGCCAACGCTTCGCCATGTGGGAAGCCAACGCGTGGCCATGTGGGAAGCCAACGCGTGGCCATGTGGGAACCCAACGCGTGGCCATGTGGGAACCCAACGCGTGGCCATGTGGGAACCCAACACGTGGCCATGTGGGAACCCAACGCGTGGCCATGTGGGAACGGAACCCAACGCATCATTAAAAATGTAAGAACTGCAGATGGGAGCCAATCAGAAGAGCTCATCACTTCCCATGATGTGTACACTCTGCAGACTCCGCCCCTCACACATCCGATTGGTTGCTCTTCTATGAATTTTATTAAAGGGAACCCGTTCTGAGAAAAATAATGGAGACTGCCACTGCGGATTTCTTGGTGAAAATGCCAGTTGCCTGACTGTCATTCTGATCCTCTGGATTCAGCCAGTGAAGGTGGAATGTTTTGGGATCTCTGCAGGCCTCTTCTGTATCACTGATTCCCGAGGAGAAGGATGACAGTCAGGAAACAGACCCTCATTCCTGGAATCCGCCTCCTTCCCTCTCCGTCCTTCGAGGTTTCCTCTTACCCAGAATCCTCCTGTCTGATCCCGGAGCCCTGAGGGTAGAAAAGACGTTTTTTCCAGAACACGTGTCGGCAGATAATTGCTTTTCTAGGAAGAGATTCAATATGTCAGACACGGTGCTGATTACACGCTGTACAGGCTGCGACCGCGCCGGCCAGATAGACGCATTTCTTGTCGGGTCGGATTACAGAAATCTTTACATTTCCATGGCGGCTCTTCATTGTAAATCCGAACTCCACCCAAAACTGAGATTTCACACTTGTGTGATCACTTACCGGCCAGACACTCCCCCCCCCCCCCCCCCCAGATTCCTATGGTGAGTAACATTATAGTATTATGGGGGGGGGGGGCACAGAGTGACACCTATATTACAGAATTATTAGGGCGAGGGGGGGGCAGACACCTATATTACAGAATTATTGGGGGGCACAGAGTGACACCTATATTACAGAATTATTGGGGGGGGGGGGCACAGAGCGACACCTATATTACAGAATTATTGGGGGTGAGGGGGGGGCACAGAGCGACACCTATATTACAGAATTATTGGGGGTGAGGGGGGGGCACAGAGTGACACCTATATTACAGAATTATTAGGGCGAGGGGGGGTGCAGAGCGACACCTATATTACAGAATTATTAGGGCGAGGGGGGGCCACAAAGTGACACCAGCGTAATAGAATTATTGGGGGGGCACAGAGGGACACCTATATTATAGAATTATTGGGGGGGCACAGAGTGACACCTATATTACAGAATTATTGGGGGGGGGGCACAGAGTGACACCTATATTACAGAATTATTGGGGGGGGGGGGCACAGACTGACACCTGCATTACACCCAGGGAAGGGGGGGTACCTGACTCAGGGAAGGGGGGGTACCTGACTCAGGGAAATGGGGGGTGCCTGACTCAGGGAAATGGGGGGTGCCTGACTCAGGGAAATGGGGGGTGCCTGACTCAGGGAAATGGGGGGTGCCTGACTCAGGGAAAGGGGGGGTGCCTGACTCAGGGAAAGGGGGGGTGCCTGACTCAGGGAAAGGGGGGGTGCCTGACTCAGGGAAAGGGGGGGTGCCTGACTCAGGGAAAGGGGGGGTGCCTGACTCAGGGAAAGGGGGGGTGCCTGACTCAGGGAAAGGGGGGGTGCCTGACTCAGGGAAAGGGGGGGTGCCTGACTCAGGGAAAGGGGGGGTGCCTGACTCAGGGAAAGGGGGGGTACCTGACTCAGGGAAAGGGGGGGTACCTGACTCAGGGAAAGGGGGGGTACCTGACTCAGGGAAAGGGGGGGGTCGTGCCTGACCCAGGGAAGGGGGGGGTCGTGCCTGACCCAGGGAAGGGGGGGGGTCGTGCCTGATTAAAGAGGAGGGTGTGTCTGACCAAGTCTTATAGATTCCGGGGTGCACTGGGCAGTGTGGTCTAGCTCCGCCCCCGCACAGGTAAGCATTGGGAGGACTCTGCCCCCGGAGCCGGTTTGTTCGAAGTCTGTCGGATGGAATATGTATTTCTGCAGCTTCGGTTGGGTTTCTACATCTCCGCAGCGCCACTTTTATTAAATAAAGCCGATTGTTAAAGGCGGAGGAGGTGTGACACCACTAACAGAATTACTGAACCAAGGTATCAACAATAATAAAAAAGCAAACAAGAATCCCGACACAGACAATGCAATTTCCGAGCGTTGTGCCGCCTTTGGCAGAAACAGGAAAATCTATTATACCGGCTAATGGTGTCGATGAAATCTGCGGGCATTGGGGACGCCGACACCCCGTTAGCGGAGGAAACCTAAACGCTTGTAACACCCATGTTCACCGTCAGGCTGTGTAGCTGGAACGCACGTTCTTGTAACATTTATTTTTATTTTATTTATCATCCTCCATAGCAGCCCAATCACTGGAATACCCCAAAGAAGCTCGGGAACATTTTTTGGAGTGGAGTGTTTCCTGTTTTCACTGTTTTGGCGTGTTTAGTGCTTGACCAAATGCTACCCACGCTTGGGGTGCCATTAATTAATAAAACCGCAAGGGCGACGCCCATTTGCGAAACGCACGGCAAAAGTGTGATAGGTGTGACTAGAGCCTCAGAAGCTCTTTTCACTGTGAAGAAAAGTAGCAGCTCATAGGACTCCAGTACTCCACCTGTGGCCCTCAGGGGCCCCTACAGACCGCAGCCTGTGTTGTGGTGTTCACTTGGGCCAATGAAAGGAAATATTCTTCTGGAAGTTTACTAGTTTCTTTCATTATTATGGGACTTTCTGTGCCGCTAATCCCTTTTCATTCTTTTTTTCTTCTGATCTTTAATAATGGATCTTACTGGGAGAAATATTAAATGTGTTCCATGTAATTAAGGGAGCTGTAGGGAGCCTCAATGTGGACTCTCGGATTTGTAAAGGGGCTTTAGCAGAAGTCATTTCTGACCAGCTCCCGCAGCATCTTCCCAGTCTCTGACCAGCTCCCGCAGCGTCTCCCCAGCCTCTGACCAGCTCCGGCAGCGTCTCCCCAGCCTCTGACCAGCTCCCGCAGCGTCTCCCCAGCCTCTGACCAGCTCCCGCAGCGTCTCCCCAGCCTCTGACCAGCTCCCGCAGCGTCTCCCCAGCCTCTGACCAGCTCCCGCAGCGTCTCCCCAGCCTCTGACCAGCTCCCGCAGCGTCTCCCCAGCCTCTGACCAGCTCCCGCAGCGTCTCCCCAGCCTCTGACCAGCTCCCGCAGCGTCTCCCCAGCCTCTGACCAGCTCCCGCAGCGTCTCCCCAGCCTCTGACCAGCTCCAGCAGCGTCTCCCCAGCCTCTGACCAGCTCCAGCAGCGTCTCCCCAGCCTCTGACCAGCTCCCGCAGCGTCTCCCCAGCCTCTGACCAGCTCCCGCAGCGTCTCCCCAGTCTCTGACCAGCTCCCGCAGCGTCTCCCCAGTCTCTGACCAGCTCCCGCAGCGTCTCCCCAGTCTCTGACCAGCTCCTTATACCATATCGCTCTGACAGGACAGATACTTCTGGAAACATTCTCTGCACACCATGCTATTTGCTTACATCAGAAAACATAAAATACAGAAAATGGAGCCTCTCCATTCCCTAAAGACAGTCCCGGGGACCCCCCATCCCCTCCCTAAAGACAGTCCCGGGGACCCCCCATCCCCTCCCTAAAGACAGTCCCGGGGACCCCCCATCCCCTCCCTAAAGACAGTCCCGGGGACCCCCCATCCCCTCCCTAAAGACAGTCCCGGGGACCCCCCATCCCCTCCCTAAAGACAGTCCCGGGGACCCCCTATCCCCTCCCTAAAGTCAGTCCCGGGGACCCCCCATCCCCTCCCTAAAGTCAGTCCCGGGGACCCCCCATCCCCTCCCTAAAGTCAGTCTAGGGGACCCCCATCCCCTCTCTACAGACAGTCCCGGGGACCCCTTATCCCCTCCCTGCAGACAGTCCCGGGGTCCCCTATCCCCTCCCTGCAGACAGTACCGGGGTCCCCTATCCCATCCCTGCAGACAGTCCCGGAGACCCCTATCCCCTCCCTAAGGACAGTCCCGGAGACCCCCCATCCCCTCCCTAAAGACAGTCCCGGGGACCCCCATCCCCTCCCTAAAGACAGTCCCGAGGACCCCCCATCCCCTCCCTAAAGACAGTCCCGGGGACCCCCATCCCCTCCCTAAAGACAGTCCCGGGGACCCCCATCCCCTCCCTAAAGACAGTCCCGAGGACCCCCCATCCCCTCCCTACAGACAGTCCCGGGGACCCCTATCCCCTCCATGCAGACAGTCCCGGGGACCCCTATCCCCTCATTGCAGACAGTCCCAGGGACCCTCATCCCCTCCATGCAGACAGTCCCGGGGACCCCCCATTCCCTCCATGCAGACAGTCCCGGGGACCCTCATCCCCTCTCATTTCTAATTACTCTGCCTTTTTAACAGCCTGCAGAAGCCATGACGTGGGTTGCTGCTCCCCCATTGGTCGGGCCCCAGGCAGGCGCTCCGCTCCACTGCACACATCCTCCACAGCCTCTGGCGGTGTGATGGACGGCCGGATAGAGAGGCCTAAAAATCAATACCAATCTCACACGACTCCATCAATCGCTTTACTATTCCCGACAGGCTCAGCGGCAACCAGCAGGTAAATACATAACACAGTACTGGTACCGAGCCCACCGACACCGGGCCTGAGCACAGACGGAAGCTGGTCTGTTCTGGGGACCAGAGAGAAGGTGGTGTAAATATCCAAATGCCTTGATGGGTGGGTGTCAGTCTAGAGGAGTGGGCATTCCTAGGCAGGATGTGTATTGTATGCAGACCCCCCACATGTGATGCTGAGCCTCTAGGATTGAAAGAACTGAAATCCAACGAATGAAATCGGACCAGGGACAGTCAAACTGGGGAGGAAAGCCTTAGATGATGCTGGACGTCCTCCAGCCAGGAAATGCAGAGGGGCTCTATCTGACTTGCTGCAGCTTCTAATGCATATTGCGAGAAGCTCACAGCGTGCGGTGAAATCAGAGTAAAACCATTCCGGTCCAGGAGAGAAGCCGGTACACCTGTGCAAGACTGAAGGGGGGGCTGTACCCGTGTGTAATGTGTAGATCAACGAGGACAAGAAAGCCCCAAGATCAGACGGGAACCCTAAAAAATGAGAACTCCGGGGGGGCAGAACCCCAGGGTAGAGGAAAGCCCACCCATGGTGTCTTCTTTATTTTATACCCAGCTCTATGGAAAGGCTCCACAGGCCTCAGTCTGGGACAGTAAAGATTGCAGGGTGAAGGACAGTTAGGTTATAGAGGCACATGGGACAAATGACAGTTGGGGTATGGGAGGTGGGACAAATGACAGTTGGGGTATGGGAGGTGGGACAAATGACAGTTGGGGTATGGGGGGCGGTGAGGCGAAGGATAGTTGGGGTATGGGGTGGTGGGACAAATGACAGTTGGGGTATGGGGTTGGGGCAAATGACAGTTGGGGTATGGGGTGGTGGGACAAATGACAGTTGGGGTATGGAGTGGTGGGACAAATGACAGTTGGGGTATGGAGTGGTGGGACAAATGACAGTTGGGGTATGGAGTGGTGGGACAAATGACAGTTGGGGTATGGAGTGGTGGGACAAATGACAGTTGGGGTATGGAGTGGTGGGACAAATGACAGTTGGGGTATGGAGTGGTGGGACAAATGACAGTTGGGGTATGGAGTGGTGGGACAAATGACAGTTGGGGTATGGGAGTGGGGGGTGGGGCAAAGGATAGTTGGGTTCAGGGCCCCATGAATGATGCAGTAGAACATACATGGAGCTCAGAATGGCCTTGTGTCCTATGAGCGGGGCTCCCTTTTAATTGAAGGACTGAGGATAAGCCAGACAAACTTTATTTGGGGGGGGGGGGGGGGGTCCATGCAGTCGTTCTTCAATTAGCGATGGTCTGATCTCTTGCCGGTGGATTCAGAATTCAGGAGCCACTCAGTCCAATCTTGGAGCCAATGACGACTCGGGAATCGGCTCGGAGGTCCCGTCTGTGATACGGTCCTGACTGCGCAATTCTCTACTTCTGAGGATAGAAATCAACCAATTAGCGCTTTATAAAAGATAAGAACGCCATTAATGACCCGATGAAGGCAGACTGCGCTCCCCCCGCTGATGGTGACATAGCAGTCGATTATCGCCTCCAGCCCATCTCCTCCATCTAATGTCCTCCTATTACCCCCCCCAACACCCGGCTCGGTGTCTTTATAGCCACCAGATGTGGGGGCAGGAAGAGGGATGGAGCCTCCGACAGACTTCCACCTGATTGGGGGGGGGGTAATCCCGCAGGATCCTTTATCCACTGAACTGGTCCCGGTGGATTATCACAACCAATTAGCCATCTGCCAGCCCCAACTCCGCATACAAAGGCCTCTCCATCCATTGTAGCAGCTGACATCAGGCGGCATTGTCCGGCCACCGCCAAACGCTGCCATTACAGCGCCACCAGATGACAGCCGGGCTCTGCAACCACATCCGGGGTCTGATGGGAAAACTATAAACACCCCCCCAGAGGAGCCACTAAGAACGATCCGTAAACTGTTTATTCCTGGAGGTCCAGACCCCGGGGCAAGGAGACAAGACAGGAACAAGACTTCTCTGCAACACAAAACTGCAGAAACCAGCTACTGCACACAATGCAATCCACTGAGACAACTGCAACTTGTAACCTTCCACACCGCAATTTCTACCAATGAAAGGAGGGAAAGAATGAAAGGGGGGAGCACGCGAGAAAGAGAGAGCGCAAGAAGGGAGAGAGTGAGCGTGAGAGAGAGCGTGCAAAAGAGAGCAAGAAGGGAGGGAGAGAGAGAGAGAGAGCGAGAGAGAGCGCAAGAAGGGAAGAGAGAGAGAGCGAGCAAGAAGGGAAGAGAGAGAGAGAGAGCGAGCAAGAAGGGAGAGAGCACAAGGAGAGGAGAGAGAGAGCGCGCGCAAGGAGGGAGAGAAAGAGAGAGCGCGCGCGCAAGAAGGGAGAGAGAGAGCGAGCGCAAGAAGGGAGAGAGAGAGAGCAAGAAGGGAGAGAGCACAAGGAGAGAGAGAGAGAGAGCGCGCGCAAGAAGGGAGAGAGAGAGCGAGCGCAAGAAGGGAGAGAGAGCGCAAGAAGGGAGAGAGAGAGAGCAAGAAGGGAGAGAGAGCGAGCGCAAGAAGGGAGAGAGAGAGAGCGAGCGCAAGAAGGGAGAGAGAGAGAGGGGGGGGAAAGAGAGAGAGGGGGGAGAGAGAGAGAGAGAGAGTGCGAGCAAGGAGGAGAGAGAGCGAGCAAGAAGGGAGAGAGAGAGAGAGAGAGAGAGAGCGAGCAAGAAGGGAAGAGAGAGAGCGAGCAAGAAGGGAAGAGAGAGAGCGAGCAAGAAGGGAAGAGAGCAAGCGCGCAAGAAGGGAAGAGAGAGAGCGCGCAAGAAGGGAGAGAGAGAGAGCGCGCGCGCGGGGGAGAGAAAGAGAGAGAGCGAGCGCGCAAGAAGGGAGAGAGAGAGAGAGAGCGCAAGAAGGGAGAGAGAGAGAGAGCGAGCGCAAGAAGGGAGAGAGAGAGAGAGCGAGCGCAAGAAGGGAGAGAGAGAGAGAGCGAGCGCAAGAAGGGAGAGAGAGAGAGAGCGAGCGCAAGAAGGGAGAGAGAGAGAGAGCGAGCGCAAGAAGGGAGAGAGAGAGCGAGCGCAAGAAGGGAGAGAGAGAGAGAGCGCAAGAAGGGAGAGAGAGAGAGAGCAAGAAGGGAGAGAGAGAGAGAGCAAGAAGGGAGAGAGAGAGAGAGAGAGCGCAAGAAGGGAGAGAGAGAGAGAGCGAGCGCAAGAAGGGAGAGAGAGAGAGAGCGAGCGCAAGAAGGGAGAGAGAGAGCGAGCGCAAGAAGGAGAGAGAGAGCGAGCGCAAGAAGGGAGAGAGAGAGAGAGCGCAAGAAGGGAGAGAGAGAGAGAGCAAGAAGGGAGAGAGAGAGAGAGCAAGAAGGGAGAGAGAGAGAGAGCAAGAAGGGAGAGAGAGAGAGCGCAAGAAGGGAGAGAGAGAGAGAGCGCAAGAAGGGAGAGAGAGAGAGAGAACGCAAGAAGGGAAGAGAGAGAACGCAAGAAGGGAAGAGAGAGAACGCAAGAAGGGAAGAGAGAGAGCGCAAGAAGGGGGAGAGAGAGCGCGAGAAGGGGGAGAGAGAGAGAGAGAGAGAAGGGGGAGAGAGAGAGAGAGAAGGGGGGGAGAGAGAGAGAGAGAAGGGGGGGAGAGAGAGAGAGAGCACAAGAAGGGGGAGGAGAGCGCAGGAGAGAGAGAGAGCAGGGAGAGAGAGAGAGAGAGAGCAGGGAGAGAGAGAGAGAGAGAGAGAGAGAGAGCGCAAGAAGGGGGAGAGAGAGAGAGCGCAAGAAGAGAGAGAGAGAGCGCAAGAAGAGAGAGAGAGAGAGAGAGAGAGAGAGCGCAAGAAGGGGGAGAGAGAGAGCGCAAGAAGGGGGAGAGAGAGAGAGAGCGCAAGAAGGGGGAGAGAGAGAGAGAGAGAGAGAGAGAGAGAGAGCGCGCAAGAAGGGGAGGAGAGAGAGAGAGAGAGAGAGAGCGCAAGGGTGAGGATGCGCATGCGCATGCGCCAGTAGAGACAGAGAAAGTTCCCAAACGCAAGGAGAGGCAGCGAGAGCGTGTGAAGAGAGATTGAAAGAGCACAAGGGAAGACAGAGCGCACAAATAGAGACAGGGAGGGAGAGCAAGTGAAAAGAAAAAGAGGCAAATGACTGAAGCGAAGAGAGTCGGACCAATCGCACACACACGGATACAATGCGAGCGATTGGCCATACATTGCCCTGATTGGACGCCCCCCTCCCCCGGTAATCAGTGCACAGTGATGGAGGCTCTCCAATGATGGGGTTATTAATTATTAAGTGATGTGTAGCAGGAAGCGGCGGCCTCGCTTACATAGCTGAGTGCTCTGATTATAGAAGGCCTGGTGTCGGTACGGTGAGATTCGGCACTTACAGATCCTTTCATCATCTGTGGCTCAACCTTCCGGAACTGAGTGGACAGAAGAGAAAATCTGACCGCTGATGGATGAAGGCTGTGAGTTTCTAAGTGCCGTGATTTACACAGTTCCTCACATACAGGAGAATCACTGATCGCTACACGACATAAAATTCCCAGCGCGCTGGACAGTCCAAGATGATGTGCCTAATCAGGAGTAAAGACCCGGTGCCATTACTCTATTGGATTTTATTCCCTCACCAGTCTTCCATCCTCCTTTCGGTCTTCTCCCCTCTTACTTCTGCAGTCCTCCGAATTCAGCAAAAAAGGGAAGGCCGGCATTGAAAGGGAAAGATCCTCATTCCCACAAATGGTTATGGCTGGCCAGCTTGGCCCGGCTTCCTGCCACCTATTCCTCCAAACAGAGCCCATCAGAGGGATGGCGGTGACCATACCTGGAAGGAGAATGACATGAAAAAGGGCAACGAGCTGTAGGGATTGGTCAGATATTTCTATTTGTCACAATAAAAAGTCGATCTGAAGTTGACATCCAACGCATTTCAACAGTTACACACAACTCCTGACAGAATTGCCAGCTTTTGATCTGCCAAACAAGTCTTTCACTAAAGCAGACTATGAAAAAGAAATGCAGGATTACACACTCGTCCAGATTCTTGCTGCACAATAAACCTCACCTGATTAATAGGAATGTAACCTCCGAAACGTGTTGGACGTCAACTTTTCATAGACTCTTAGATTTTTGACAAATAAAAATGTCAATTCCAATCCCTATGGCTTGGCATGCCCATCCTTTGACTCTACATATGCCGACTTTCCCCGTGGACCACATCAAAGTTCCAGCAGTGCCACATATGAACCATCTGAGACCCACTCAGAACTTCTTGGAGCTTGCAGTCCAGCACTCCACCTCCCCGAGTCCAGCACCAACTGCGTACGAGAGGGATTGTACGGGAGAGTCTTCTGTCAGCACAGTTTAATTTGTGATCAGATCAGCAGCAGCTGAGTCAATATCTACCCATGGAGGACGTCGCCGGCCACGAGCTCCGCAGTGACAGACCTCTTCATATACAGAGCCCAATGTTAACAATGAGGAGCGTGCGCGGCCCGCCATCAGCTGCCATAACCAAACAAAAGCTGACAGCCAGACGCTTCCCGGTGTAGATGCAACGGCCAATGAGAAAAGACCAATACCGATGGAAATAGTCAGAATTCTAGAAAGTTCTATCAACTGACGGTCTGCAGCAACTGAAGATGATTAAAATTGAGCATTTTGATCTCTACAGGGAACGCAGCCCCCCCCCCCCCCCCCCCTCAGAGTTACCATTAGTAACAGGAAAGGCCCAGAATTTTTTTTTCCACTGAAAAGGTGACAACAGGGTTAGAAGGCTCTGCTTGTGAGAGCTTAGAATCTAAACTGATCCAAACAGGGGCGTACCTACAGGGGTCACAGGGGGTCACAATTGCGACCTGGCCCTATCCTTCAGGGGGCCCCATGCACCAGTACACCTGGATAGGAGGAGCAGCAGCTGCAGATAGTGGAACTGATCTCTAGATTTTCCTCCTGCAGCCGCTGAAAGCTGGCTTCTCCTCCTCTCCCCCCTTCAGGGATTCAGCGGCTGCAGGAGGAACATGGAGAGATACAGTTCCTCTATATGCAGTCGCCGACGATCCGTCTATCCAGCTTCTTTTTGCTCCCCCCATGTGCTCTCTTCCGGCCCCCCCCCCCAACCCCCGCGGCTCTCCCGGGTTCTCCCCTTCCCTCTCCCGCTGGCTGCTGCGGGCATATGTCAAGATGGAGAACGGAGGAAGAGGCTGGTAAATGGGTTATTTACCACCCCCTTCCGTGTCTGAATGAGTCAGTGATCAGTACCGATCGCCGATTCTGTCCATTCATAACTGAAGCATAGGAAATGGTTTGCTACGCTTTGCAAATGAAGGTGAAGCCTCTGTACAGAGCTCTCCCTGTCCATTCATTCTGTGCAGACTGCAGAGACTGAGAGTGAGGGCTGTGTCCTACATCTCCTTTCTCTTCTTAAGACCCCCGATATCTCACCAAAGCCCCCCTCCCCGACGGGCTCCTAAAAACAAAAAACATTGTAAAAGATATATTTTTAAAAAAGGGAAGGGCCCAGCTGGGGGTCAGGGGGCCCTTTAAGGTTTCTCTTTAAGAGAAGAAGCGACACAGGACGCAGACCCACCCAGCCCACAGGTGAGGAGCTCTCTAGATCCCGGCTGTAGAGGAACACAGAACACAATACGTTCACTTTAGCGCTACAGATAGTGGAACTGATCTCTGCATTTTCCTCCCACAGCCACTGAAAGCCGGCTTCTCCTCCTCTCCCTCCTTCAGGCATTCAGCAGCTGCAGGAGGAACATGGAGAGATACAGTTCCTCTATATGCAGTCGGCGATGATCTGCCTACCCCCCCCCCCCCCACACACACACACACACACACACACACACACAGTGCGCTCTCTTGCCCCCCCCCCCGTGCATTCTCCTGCCCCCTGCCCCCCCCCCCTCTGTGCTCGCCTGCCCCCCCCTGCCCATGGAAATGGCGTGACAAAACACGGCATAGTGGCTCGTGAATCTTTTTGAGACCGGAGTGCGGCGCCTTCTTACATGTGCAAAAAAATAATAATAATAAGCAGCTCTTGCCTGACGCCAGGTCTGGGGCGCCATTACTAATGAATGGCACCAATCGTGTGACGCACGTGTTCATCGCAAAAATCACATAATTGGCCACCATGCTGGAAAATCTCCCGCACCTGGTGGTATGGATCTCCCATGCTCACTGCTGCTGCAAAATAAAGCATTATTATTCATATAATAAACCTGCACACCGCGCCGAGTCTGCGATGACATCTACGGATTCGCGATGATGTGCGTTGAAGTTTATGTCAAAAAAAAAAAAAAAGGAGGAAAAAATGGCGCACGTCTCAGCAATGCACATTCCCCGTGTGTTATCCCTTTAAAGATCCTGCAAGTGCAGAGAAAACATCCGTCAAAAATGCGCTCATTCACAAATATAACAAAATAGCGGTGACCAGGTAAGACGCAGCGTTAGTCATACGAAACCGATCAGATCGTCACCGGGAAATATTCTGCATCATCTCATCACAGCAAATCCGACACCGAGGCGTCACCAATGAGCGACCCTTCCCTGGAAATGACAGCAAGATTATCGAGGCCGCTCAGTGCAGGACACCGACTTCCTATCTCATGTGTATGAAGACCGACTCCAATGTCTGAACCAGAGGAGCTTACACTCCAATGTCCCCTCCCCCCACAGTCACATCTGTCTCTGTACAGAGGAGCTTACACTCTAATGCCCCCTCCCCCACAGTCACATCAGTCCCTGTACAGAGGAGCTTACACTCTAATGCCCCCTCCCCCCACAGTCACATCAGTCTCTGTACAGAGGAGCTTACACTCTAATGTCCCCTCCCCCCACAGTCACATCAGTCTCTGTACAGAGGAGCTTACACTCTAATGTCCCCTCCCCCCCACAGTCACATCAGTCTCTATACAGAGGAGCTTACACTCTAATGTCCCCTCCCCCACAGTCACATCAGTCTCTATACAGAGGAGCTTACACTCTAATGTCCCCTCCCCCACAGTCACACACTATTATTGTACATGTATAGATCTCTGACATATACCGCAGTGCTCTACAGAGAACACTGAGCCAGTCTCTGTACCAGAGGAGCTTACACTCTAATGTCTATAGGACAAGTTGGACAGTATTAGGTCTGGACTCCAGGCCTCGGCAATTATGACAGGTCGGCATGGCTCCGCCCACTACCCTAAAATCAGGAATAAACCTTTTGTTTGCTGGGATGTGTGATGGGGGCGGGACCTACAGATACCTTCTGCTTCCTGTACAGTCTCCTCCAGGATCAGAGGGGGGGGGGGGGGGGTGTAATAGGAAACGGCTCAGGACCCCACAGCTAAAAAGGTACCAGACAATTAACACATCACAGCACTACACGAGGGGGGGGGGGGGGGAGAAGAGAAGGTAAAAAGAAAAAGGGCGAGAAAGAGAAGAAAAGAGAAGAAAAGAAAAAAGGAAAAAAAAGGAGAAGAGAAAGGCAAGAAGAAAAAGAAGGAGGAGAAAATAGGGGAGAGGACAGAAGAGAAAAGGATGAAAAAAGTGAGAGAGGAGGAGAGGTGGGGGGGGGGGAGGAGAATGGAGAGAAGATAGAAGAAATGAGGAAGGGCAAAAGAGGAGAAAAGCAGAGATCTGAGGAGAAAAATATATACAAGGTTTACTGTTGTATCAAAAACGTTCTGTCTAGATATTGCTGTATAGGAAGATGACGCAGCCGGTACGCGGTGGGAGGAGGAAGACGAGGGCGCAGCCGGTACGCGGTGGGAGGAGGAAGACGAGGGCGCAGCCGGTACGCGGTGGGAGGAGGAAGACGAGGGCGCAGCCGGTACGCGGTGGGAGGAGGAAGACGAGGGCGCAGCCGGTACGCGGTGGGAGGAGGAAGACGAGGGCGCAGCCGGTACGCGGTGGGAGGAGGAAGACGAGGGCGCAGCCGGTACGCGGTGGGAGGAGGAAGACGAGGGCGCAGCCGGTACGCGTTGGGAGGAGGAAGACGAGGGCGCAGCCGGTACGCGTTGGGAGGAGGAAGACGAGGGCGCAGCCGGTACGCGTTGGGAGGAGGAAGACGAGGGCGCAGCCGGTACGCGGTGGGAGGAGGAAGACGAGGGCGCAGCCGGTACGCGGTGGGAGGAGGAAGACGAGGGCGCAGCCGGTTCGCGGTGGGAGGAGGAAGATGAGGGCGCAGCCGGTATGCCGCGGGGGGGGGGGGTAGAAGAGGGAGCAGTCGTACGCGGTGGGAGGAGGAAGACGATGGTGCAGTCGGTACGTGGTGGGAGGAGGAAGATGAGGGCGCAGTCGGTACGCGGTGGGAGGAGGAAGACGAGGGCGCAGTCGGTACGCGGTGGGAGGAGGAAGACGAGGGCGCAGTCGGTACGCGGTGGGAGGAGGAAGACGAGGGCGCAGTCGGTTTGCAGTGGATGGAGACACCAGCACTCAGAGGGCGCTAATTCAGTTTATATTGATCACACATCAGAGAATCCACCTATTCATACTGGAGATGGAAATATGTTACAGCAAAACACGTAAAACGTAAAAAGGCACATGAAAGGCGAAGGTCACTATTCGGAGCTGCCTATGGTCCCGGGAACTCGCACATCGCAGGCTCCATATAATCGCTGACACTTCTGACGACAGGCGGCAGCTGTTGCAGCGCTCTGTAGACATAACCCCATGACAATACGCCTCGTATAAATCACCCCAAATGACCCGCGGGTGACGGGCGAAGTGTCGCTGTTCTTTGTGCCCTGAGATATCTGTGTACAGCGCCAGGCGATCGCCCTCATCCACATACGGGGGATGGAGAAGCCGGGGGGGGGGGGGGTCTCCGCCATGTGGAGGAACTCAATATGATGACAAAGGAATACGAGCCCCGCCCACCATTGGTCACAGCAGGAAAGTCTCCCAATCAACAGGCAGAATGCTGAGTCATGTGTCACTAGGACCCCTTCCAGGTCTTTATTACTTCTCCCAGAGATCACAGGACTCCCCTGACCATGCTTCATCTGTCTTCGTCTCCAGAAGGACGGCATCATATTTGTTCAGGCATCATCCAGAGTCACCATCTACTTTCTGGACTGAGACGCCTGCCCAGAGATGACAGTCCTCTAGATCCTGGTGCCTGTGCAGTTCTTGGCTGTGTTCACAAAGGTCTGACACAGATCAGCCCCTGCTGCAACCTCTCACCTTGTGACTTGCTACAATGTACAGTCTGATCACTGGGGGAGGGGAGACTGAGGAAATGCCTCCTCTTCCTTCTACAAAGGTACAATGTACAGTCTGATCACTGGGGGAGGGGAGACTGAGGAAATGCCTCCTCCTCCTTCTACAAAGTTACAATGTACAGTCTGATCACTGGGGGGGGGGGGAGACTGAGGAAATGCCTCATCCTCCTTCTACAAAGTTACAATGTACAGTCTGATCACTGGGGGAGGGTTGACTAAGGAAATGCTGCCATCTGCTCTCCCCCCATATACCATCTTTGACAATGAGCTGAATCCAGTCAGCTTCACTACCGGCGACTTTACTGCCCCCACCCCCCACCCCACAGCATAGCGTGCAGCTCAGGATATGAAGGCAGCTTCCATCCTCCGCCTTTCACACAGGTCATGCTTGTTCCAGAGTCCCAATAAGACAACAGCCCCGAAGCCGGCACCTCCAGGAACGAGTCGGTCTCAATACCGCTCCCCTCAGAAAAGGTCCCTTTAAATTTATGTTTATTAACAAAGAATGAAAGATTTTCCAGGATGCTGGATATTTTTTGAACCTTAAAATTAGCTAAATATATTCCAGGTAATAGAAAAAAAATATTAAAAAAAACAAATAAAAGAAAAAAAGGATATGTGCAAAGTTTACAGTTCATTTTCTTTGGAAAGCAGCCAAAGCCCGAGTAGAAAATCCTGTTCCCTGCCAGCATGCTCTCTGTGTGTGGAAGCAGTGGTCTCTCTGCAGAGGTTAGACATGCCCCCCCTTGCTGAGTCAGAGATAGAGCTCTCCAATCAGCAGGGAGTGTGGAGCTTAGCCAACTGGAGAGCTGTAGCTCTGACTCAGCAAGGGGGCGTGTCTAACCTCTGCAGAGAGACCGCTGCTTCCACACAGAGAGCATGCTGGCAGGGGACAGACTTTTCTACTCAGGCTGTGGCTGCTTTAAGAAAAAAAAAGAATTGTAAGATTTTGCACACATTTTGCCGTCCCCGGGAGGGATAACCTGCAGAGATTGCGGCGGCGGCGCCCTCCCGCCCGCGGCTCAGCCTTGTAATGTCCGATGATTACAGCGGCACTCTAGAAGTAATTACCGAACGGCTGCGGCACAATCTATAAATAAAATCACTTTTTCTGATGATGGCAGAAGTGAGAAGGCTGTATGTACGGAGGACAGGGATGGTAACCATGACAACTCCCCGCAGCCAATCACAGAAGCCACACTTCATGCATGGCATAGCACTCCAGCGTTAGCCGTCAGCGAAGCGGAGCCGCCATTGGTTGGCCGCCCCGCCGTACCCACTCCATCTGTGTCATTCCTACTCCGTGCAGACATCTTGGAAGGGACAAGGACATCGTACAACGTGAACCTTCTCTACGCCCACCCCCCAAAATCAGCCCGAACCCCCCAAAATCAGCCCAGACCCCCCAAAATCAGCCCAGACCCTCCACAGCCGGGACGTGTATATAACATGTATGGGGGGGGGGGACCAGGCGGGAAGTATATATAAAATGTGTTCAGGGGTATAAAGTCAGCCAGGACATATACAGTATATCACAAAAGTAAGTACACCCCTCAGTCACATTTGTGTAAATATTTTCTTCTATCTTTTCATGTGACAACACTGAAGAAATGACACTTGTCTACAATGTAAAGTAGTGAGTGTACAGCTTGTATAACAGTGTAAATTTGCTGTCCCCTCAAAATAACTCAACACACAGCCATTAATGTCTAAACCGCTGGCAACAAAAGTCAGTACACACCTAAGTGAAAATGTCCAAATTGGGCCCAATTAGCCATTTTCCCTCCCCGGTGTCATGTGACTCGTTAGTGTTACAGGGTCTCAGGTGTGAATGGGGAGCAGGTGTGTTAAATTGGGTGTTATCGCTCTCACTCTCTCATACTGGTCACTGAAAGTTCAACATGGCACCTCATGGCAAAGAACTCTCTGAGGATCTGAAAAAAAGAATTGTTGCTCTACATAAAGATGGCCTAGGCTATAAGAAGATTGCCAAGACCCTGAAACTGATCTGCAGCACTGTGGACAAGACCATACAGCGGTATAACAGGACAGGTTCCACTCAGAACAGGCCTCGCCATGGTCCACCAAAGAAGTTGAGTACACGTGCTCAGCATCATATCCAGAGGTTGTCTTTGGGAAATAGACGTATGAGTGCTGCCAGCATTGCTGCAGAGGTTGTAGGGGTGGGGGGTCAGCCTGTCAGTGCTCAGACCATACGCCGCACACTGCATCAAATTGGTCTGCATGGCTGTCATCCCAGAAGGAAGCCTCTTCTAAAGATGATGTACAAGAAAGTTCACAAACAGTTTGCTGAAGACAAGCAGACTAAGGACATGGATTACTGGAACCATGTCCTGTGGTCTGATGAGACCAAGATAAACTTATTTGGTTCAGATGGTGACAAGCGTGTGTGGGGGCAACCAGGTGAGGAGGACAAAGACAAGTGTGTCTTGTCTACAGTCAAGCATGGTGGTGGGAGTGTCATGGTCTGGGGCTGCATGAGTGCTGCCGGCACTGGGGGGCTACAGATCATTGAGGGGACCATGAATGCCAACATGTACTGTGACATACTGAAGCAGAGCATGATCCTCTCCCTTCAGAAACTGGGCCGCAGGGCAGTATTCCAACATGATAACCACCCCAAACACACCTCCAAGACCACCACTGCCTTGCTAAAGAAGCTGAGGGTAAAGGTGATGGACTGGCCAAGCATGTCTCCAGACCTAAACCCTATTGATCATCTGTGGGACATCCTCAAACGGAAGGTGGAGGAGCAAAAGGTCTCTAACATCCACCAGCTCTGTGATGTCATCATGGAGGAGGGGAAGAGGACTCCAGTGACAACCTGTGAAGTTCTGGTGACCTCCATGCCCAAGAGGGTTAAGGCAGTGCTGGAAAATAATGGAGGCCACACAAAACATTGACACTTTGGGCCCAATTTGGACATTTTCACTTAGGGGTGTACTGACTTTTGTTGCCAGCGGTTTAGACATTAATGGCTGTGTGTTGAGTTATTTTGAGGGGACAGCAAATTTACACTGTTATACAAGCTGTACACTCACTACTTTACATTGTAGACAAGTGTCATTTCTTCAGTGTTGTCACATGAAAAGAGAGAAGAAAAGATTTACACAAATGTTATGTGTGAGATACTATATATATAAAAATGTATGGAGAGGATAAAATGAGCCAGGACATATATACATAAAATATGTCGGGGGGGATTAAATTGTGAAGTGGAAGGAAAATGATAAATGATACAAATAAATATGTGAAAAGTGTGGGGGGGGGGGCATTTGTATGGCGCCCCCCGGAGTCAATACTTTGTAGAACCCCCTTTCTCTACAAGTCTTTTTGGGGATGTCTCTACCAGCTTTGCACATCTAGAGAGGGACATTTCTGCCCATTCTTCTTTGTAAAATAACTCAAGCTCTGTCAGATTGGAAGGAGAACGTCTGTGAACAGCAATTTTCAAGTCTTGCCACAGATTCTCAATGTGATTTAGGTCTGGACTGTGACTGGGCCATTCTAACACATGAATATGCTTTGATCTAAACCATTCCATTGTAGCTCTGGCTGGATGTTTCGGGTCGTTGTCCTGCTGGAAGGTGAACCTCCGCCCCGGTCTCAAGTCTTTTGTAGACTCTAACAGGTTTTCTTCTAAGATTGCCCTGTATTTGTCTCCATCCATCTTCCCATCAACTCTGACCAGCTTCCCTGTCCCTGCTGAAGAAAAGCATCCCCACCACATGATGCTGCCACCACCATGTTTCACGGTGGGGATGGTGTGTTCAGGGTGATGTGCAGTGTTAGTTTTCCCCACACATAGCGTTTTGCTTTTAGGCCAAGAAGTTGAATTTTGGTCTCATGTGACCAGATCACCTTCTTCCACATGTTTGCTGTGTCCTCCACATGGCTTCTCACAAACTACAAACAGGACTTCTTATGACTTTCTTTCACCAATGTCTTTCTTCTTGTCACTCTTCCATAAAGGGCAGATTTGTGGAGAACACGACTAATAGTTGTCCTGTGGACAGATTCTCCCACCTGAGCTGTGGATCTCTGCAGCTCCTCCAGAGTTACCATGGACCTCTTGGCTCTTCTCTGATGAATGCTCTCCTTGCCCGGCCGGTCAGTTTAGGTGGACGGCCATGTCTTGGTAGGTTTGCAGTTGTGCCATACTCTTTCCATTTTCCGATGATGGATTGAACAGAGCTCCGTGAGATGTTCAAAGCTTGGGAGATTTTTTATAACCTAACCCTGCTTTATACTTCTCCACAACTTTATCCCTGACCTGTCTGGTGTGTTCCTTGGCCTTCATGATGCTGTTTGTTCACTAAGGTTCTCTAACAAACTTCTGAGGGCTTCACAGAACAGCTGTATTTATACTGAGATTACATTACACACAGGTGGACTCTATTTACTAATTAGGTGACTTCTGAAGGCAATTGGTTCCTCTAGATTTTAGTTATCAGAGTAAAGGGGGCTGAATACAAATGCCCCCCCCCACACACACTTTTCACATATTTATTTGTATCATTTATTATTTTCCTTCCACTTCACAATAATGTGTCACTTTGTGTTGGTTTATCACATAAAATCCCAATAAAATACATTTACGTTTTTAGTTGTAACATGACAATATGTGGGAAATTTCAAGGGGTATGAATACTTTTTCAAGGCACTGTAAGTACCTGCAATAAATAAATAAAATGTATCGGGGGGATAAAATAGAAACATTGTAACAAGATGATGCTTATAATTTAATAATGGATCACACCTCGGAGTGTGGAGGACGGGTGTAAACTCTCACACTTTCCCGATACACGCAGAGACACGGCGCCCTTCGGCAGTACCGATAATTGTTATTGGCACCGGAGCTTCTGCTAATGTGCTCACCGAACCGCATGGAAAAGGACCGGGACTTCTCTCAATATGAAATTAATATTCTGCCCTAGACGTGACATGCAGAAACGCACACATGCCGGGTCGCTCTTGTAGGTGTCTGCACAGCAGGCGATCGCTGCGGGATGCACTTTGTGCTTCCTGGACTGAGATACCGGCTCAGACACGACAGAATCACGTAAATCCCGGTGCCTGTGCAGTACTTGGCTGTGTTTACAAATATCTGATACAGACCAGCCCCCTTTTTGTAGCCTCTCACCTTATGACTTGCTACAAAGTTACAATGTACAGTCTGATCACCAGGGGAGGGGAGACTGAGGAAACACCTCCTCCTCCCTCTACAAAGTTACACTGTACAGTCTGATCATTGGAAGGGGGGGGGGACCTGAGGAAATGCCTCCTCCTCCTCCTTCTACAAAGTTACAATGCAGAGTCTGATCACTGGAGGAGGGAGGGGGGGGCCCACCTATCGATCGGGGCGGCTTACACACAGCTGGCAGGTTTCAGGTCACATGTCCCCGGCGTGAAAATGACATAACGGGGGACAGAGGACGTCGAGATCTGAGGAGTCAGCCTGATGGATCCATAACTGCCGCATCCAAAGCCGAATAGTTACGCAACGCGTCGCCCTTATCTGCAGCGTGCGGACCCAAGAAACGTGCCGCAGTTTTGGGGCAATCGCACCGAGAGCTTCAATGATAAACAGTATACACACTGCAATCAGGGGGGCTCCCAAGATTCACGGGGCCCCAGAGCAAAATTTTGATGGTCCCCCAGGTAACTCCCTCTCTCTGCATTACGTATACAGGGGTCACATCAGGCTGTAGAAGTTCAGATGGGCTAGGCTCCCTTATGGGGCCCCCTTTCTATCACAGGCCCTATAGCAGCCACATGGGCTAGCCTCTCTAATAGGGCCCCTTCCTATGTCAGGCCCTATAGCAGCCACATGGGCTAGCCTCTCTAATAGGGCCCCTTCCTATGTCAGGCCCCATAGCAAACACATGAGCTTGCCTCTGTAATGGGGCCCCCTTTCTATCCCAGGCCCTATAGCAGCCACATGGGCTAGCTTCTCTAATATGCCCCCCCCCCTTATATTGCAGGCCCCACAGCAGTCACATGTGGTAGCCTCTCTAATGGGGCTTTCTTCTTATCCAAGGCCTCATAGCAGTTACATGGGCTTGCCTCTGTAATGGGGTCCCCTTCCTATCCCAGGCCCTATAGAAGTCACATGGGCTAGCCTCTCTAATGGGGCCCCCCCTTTCTATCTCGGGCTCCATAATAGCCACATGGGCTTCTAGGGCTATTGTAACCTCACTGAATGCAATGAAGGAAGTCTACCGCCCCCCCCCCCCCCAGTGCATGTGTCAGGGTGATTGACAGCCACTCAGTGAAGCAGAACAAAGTGGAAAATTGGCTTCCTCCGCAATCCTCCGTCAGCAGACAGAGCCATAAGTGACCTTCATGTGTGCCATCTCTGGGTTTACGTCTTTGGGTACCCTTATGCATCGACCACACAGGTGAAGTAAGGCATACACCTGTGCGAGGGCCGTATCTGCCTGCATGAGATGTATAGGTGTTCTATGCATCCCCGTGCAGGCAGTCCCATTCAAATCAATTGGGACACAGCAGCAGCACGGACAGTTCCTGCTTCCAATATGACAGTTGCATGAGTGTGGACGCATGCCCCCCGAAATCACCCTGTCTGCATTCGGGGAGATTTCTCTTCACTTCCTGTTCCATAGTCTACATTGGAAGATTTCCCCCCCCTATTCATGTTTCGGTGATGACCAAAAATGCGTTTAGTTCCCCCCCCCCCCCACTTACAGTATAACAAAAATACACATGGTGTGTATGAGAGCCGCTCAGGCTGCAAGGAAGGGGAGTCCTGTGCCTGCGACTGTGATGCTGGCCAGGAGGGAGCCAGGCCACACCCCCAACACATTTTGCTCCGCCCACCAGAGCTTACTCATGGGAAAATCTCCAGTGGGCGGAGCGAACCGCATTGGGGGGCGTGGCCGGGCGGGGATCCAGACTGAGACTGCCACTTGTTCACACACAGCGGGTCTTGTTCTGATGTGACCTTTATCTCTCATCACTGTGTGATAACAGAACAGAGACAGGGAATTCTCCCCAACGGGACCGCAATAAAAGCCTGACATGGGTTCTAATCCATCTCCACTCTATTCAAAACTAAAATATTTCTGCACTCCATGGTTTGTATAGGACTGACGCATTTCACTTAGCTGTCAGTGTAGACACAGATAGAGCTCAGGTGGATCCATCGTTTACAAAACATTCTCTGCCTATTTATACATAATAATAAAATATTTTCAGCTTTAAGAAAAGCAAAAAAATAATAATTGGAGAATTTCTTCCTCATTCCCCAGAATGGACACAACTACTTCATAGAGATCAATGCGCTTTTTTTTCCATTAGCGTTCACTGACTCCTGTGTGCGCAACACGGAGCTCGCAGTTAATGGTACGAGGAGCGCACAGCGAGATAACGACCTGCGAGGACATAATTGACACCTGGTCAATAGCGACATCTCAGGAGAGCGCAGCCGTCAGTCTCCCGATCCTTGTAAAAAAATAAATGAAAATAATCGCACACTGTAACAAGAATCCGATAATTAGCCCGAGATCATTCTCATACTCTGTACAGCACTGCGGTATATGTCAGAGCTATATAAATGTATAATAATAATAATAATAATAATAATAATAATAATAATAATAATAATGAAGTGACTGTGGGGGAGGGGACATTAGAGTGTAAGCTTCTCTGGTACAGAGATTGATGTGACTGGCTCAGTGCTCTCTGTACAGCACTGCGGTATATGTCAGAGCTACAGAATATAAATGTATAATAATATTATTACGTGTGTGAATGGGGGGGGGGGGGCATTAGAGTGCAAGCTCTTCTGGTACAGAGACTGAGGTTACTGGCTCAGTGCTCTCTGTACAGCACTGTGGTATATGTCAGAGCTATATAAAATGTATTACTTTGTATTATTATTATTATATAGCTCTGACATATACTGCAGTGCTGTACAGAGAACACTAAGCTAGTCACATCAGTCTCTGTACCAGAAGAGCTTACACTCTAATGTCCCCCCCCCCCCCACCGCCCCACCACAGTCACACACAATAAATTTTAATATAATAATAATAATAATAATAATAATAATATTATACATTTATATACTGTAGCTCTGACATATACCGCAGTGCTGTACAGTGATCACTGAGCCAGTCACATCTGTCTCTGTACCAGAGGAGCTTACACTCTAATGTCCCCTCCCCCCCAGTCACACACTATTATTATTTTTATTATTAAATGTGTGACTGTGGGTGAGTGTAAGCTCCTCTGGTACAGAGACTGATTTGGCTGGCTTAGTGTTCTCTGTACAGCACTGCGGTATATGTCAGAGCTATATAAAATGTATAATAATAATAATAATAATAATAATAAAATAATATGTTCTCTGTACAGCACCATGGAATATGTCAGTGCTATGCGATAAGAGGGGGAATTCAGTCATCTGACATATCTACAAGCAGTAAAAGATCAATAGACACACACAATGGTCTTCCCCTGTTCAGATTTTCAGAGGGAATGATGTCACAGAAAGGGGGGGGGGGGAGCCTATAAATTGGCACAGATGGACAGGAACATATCTGCTGAGTCAGCACCCACAGCATGCTGGGACTTGTAGTTCCCCATTAAAGGGCAGACATGATTAGAAGAGAGAGATGAGTCACTCCGGCCTGGGAAAGGTCTTTGAAGGGCTCTTTGTGCTCCTGCGGGATGCAGCCGGAGAACATGAAGGGCGCACAGAAGAATTAACAGTTTTCTGGCCTAAATTTAGCAGAAAATCAAATCTGTACACGGCTGTCACCACGAGAGCGTTACATAAGAGAGACGGTCTGAGGACAGCCATGACGGCACAGACCTCAGCCTGCAAAAACAACATGGGGGGGGGGGGGACAATGATGGGTCGGCTTGCGTTATTTCTATTGCCGGAGCGCAGATTTTTATTTGTTTATTAATGACACATATTAACGTGTGAAACCAAAGACGGCCCTATACTGGCAGAAGCAGCGCCTCTGCTGTGGGCGCCGATAACCCCCCATAATGCTGGCGAGGACCTCACTTGGTAAGGAAGATGGACGATGAATGAAAACGTTTTACATTTACATAGAAAAGTGAGAATTTCTCCTGAGACAAGAACGATCGTTCCAATAAATAACGAGGACGCAGAAAAAATAAATTATCATATAAAAAAAAAAAAAAAAAGATACAAAGTATCATCTATTCACCGGACAATAAATCCTCCGGCTCGTCCCGGGTGGCACTTTATTACTGTCCTCGTCCATTAGGGGTGGGAAATGATTGGTAAGAACATCATTCATCTGTACGCCGCGGCCCAGATCTCGCCATTTCTGCGTTCCAGGCCTTATACATGAAGGGGCCTATTTTGCCCACCCTGCGCCACACTGCCAATCCCATCGATACATATGCCAATCCCATCGATACGTATGCCAATCCCATCGATATGTATGTCAATCCCATCGATATGTATGCCAATCCCATCGATATGTATGCCAATCCCATCGATACGTATGCCAATCCCATCGATACGTATGCCAATCCCATCGATATGTATGTCAATCCCATCGATATGTATGCCAATCCCATCGATATGTATGCCAATCCCATCGATACGTATGCCAATCCCATCGATACGTATGCCAATCCCATCGATACGTATGCCAATCCCATCGATACGTATGCCAATCCCATCGATACGTATGACAATGAGAATTAATCTCCAACATCATCTCTATATCTGGAGGTCTACAGAGATACATTGTATCAGATCTGCCTGTCTATAGATACACACTCACCGGTCACTTTATTAGGTACACCTGTTCAATTGCTCGGTAACACAAATTGCTAAATCAGCCAATCACATGGCAGCAACCCAATACACTTAGGCATCTAGACGTGGTGAAGACAACTTGCTGAAGTTCAAACTGAGCATCAGAATGGGGAAGAAAAGAGGGATTGAAGTGACTTTGAACGTGGCATGGTTGTTGGTGGCAGACGGGCCGGTCTGAGTATTTCTGGGATTTTCACACACAACCATCTCTCGGGGTGTACAGAGAATGGTGGGAAACAGAGAAAATATCCAGTGAGTGGCAGTTGTGTGGAGAAAAATGGGCAGACTGGTTCCAGATGATAGAAAGGCAACAGGAACTCCAATAACCTCTCGTTACACCCAAAGTATACAGAATACCATCTCTGAACACACAACACATCCAACCTTGAAGGACCCTCCTGATCCTCTTGTATTTATCGATTTGTATAACTGTAGTGTCTCCATTTATTTTGTAAAGCGCAGTGCAAACCATTAGTGCTATATAAATGCTAAATAATAAACAACAAAAATAATAATATCCACTTAAGTAAGGACTGCCCTATATCAGCTATAGAGCGGCCCTCCTGTGCAGAATCACACACACATATATACATATATACATACATACAAATACCACCAAAAGAAAGCTCTATTTGTGGGAGAAAAAAAAAAGCAGACATCAAATTTTATTTGCTTACAACGACCCCGCAATTGTCAGGTAAAGTAACGCAGTGCTGTATCGCAAAAAAATGGCCTGGTCATGGTGGGGGGGGGGGGGGGGTAAATCTTCCAGAGCTGAAGTGTTATATAAAAAAAATATATTTTTTTTTTATATAAACGCACATACCATAGGGTTTATATAAGAGATCATTCTTATTCTGAATATTACTCAGCGATGTAGAGGAGGTAATAAAACAGCCACATGGCACAGGAGGAGAACCCCTATGAGCTTGCAATCTAATTCTGGCCATACACAAGGCAAAAAGAAAGTGATCACGTCAAAAGATGTTTCACATGGAGACAATGGTTCACTACAGCAGGACTGGTCAAGGCAGAAGACTTAGAGTCACTCCTCCGCAAAGCAAACGGTTATATAAAACGATTGAAACGCTCATTTCATTATAATGTTTTCACACACAAGATTCCAAACAACCACCAATTGAATTATTTAATTTAATTCAATACAATTCAATTGGAAAGATGTGACCCCCCCCAGTGAGCCCCCCGTTTACACTGGTGGCATTTGTCATGCGACTTCACAGTTCCTCTGAAGTAGCGATTTCAAAACCGCACCGATGAGAACAGAGGCTGAAAGTTGTGTGAAAACATTTATTTATTACAAGTACTTCTATAGCGCCATCAATTTACATCCATATTGTACATTCATGTCAGTCCCCGCCCCCGAGGAGCTTACAATCTAAGATCCTTAACTCACATTCATTACACGTACTGGGGCCAATCAACTTCCCAGCACAGAACAGAATGGAAATAAGTGGGTGGAGCCATTATGGGCCCCTCCTTTGCACATAGGTGTTCTGGGAATATGAATGGTGGTGTGATGACATTCTATTATACAGGGCACAAAAAAAAAAGGGGGGGCGGCTCCACACCACGAGGCTACACAGTCAGATTGCCAGTACGAGGTCTTTGCATAACCCTTAGCAACCAATCAGAATTCATATTACAGACATCAGACTTGTAGAAGAAGGACCCTGATTGGTTGCACCGAGTACCAAACGGGTTTCACCGCTTTACACAATAATCTCATCTACTGTATGTGGCCGTGATTGAGCCGCCATAATCAGTTCCCGCCTCTCCAACCAAACAATTTCCACCCGGCTGCGGCTCCTCCATCTTATCAATATGAACATTGACAGGCCAATCATATCAATCAATACAAAGTACATAAATGAATGGAGATTCAGGCGGAGGTCAGACAAACTTCAGGAAACAAAAACAAAAGGAATTCAAAATAAACATCATCCACTAATAAAAAGGTGAAACAAAAATACATTCAGCCTGCACCTCTCTCATTAGAGACTCCCCCTCCTTACATCAGGATCCCCATCAGAGTCCCCCCTTATATTAGAACCCCCGTAAGTGCCCCTACCCCTTATATTAGAAAATCCATAAGAGCCCCCTAACATCTGGTTCCCTATCAGAGTCCCTCCACCTTAAGAGCCCCCTTTGAACAGTTTCCCCATCAGAGTCTCTCCACCTTATGAGAACCCTCATAAGAGCCCCCTTAGATCAGGATCCCCATCAGAGCCCCTCCCCTTATATTGGAACCCCCATAAGAGCCCCCTTAAAATAGTTTCCCCATCAGAGTCCTCCTTTACATCAGATTCCCCATAAGATTTCCCCTTACATCAGATTCCCCATCAGAGTCCTCCTTTACATCAGATTCCTCATCAGATTCTCCCCATACATCAGAGTCCTCCTTTACATCAGATTCCTCATCAGATTCTCCCCATACATCAGAGTCCTCCCTTACATCAGATTCCCCATCAGAGTCCTCCTTTACATCAGATTCCTCCTTTACATCAGATTCCTCATCAGAGTCCTCCTTTACATCAGATTCCTCATCAGAGTCCTCCTTTACATCAGATTCCCCATCAGAGTCCTCCCTTACATCAGATTCCTCATCAGAGTCCTCCTTTACATCAGATTCCTCATCAGAGTCCTCCTTTACATCAGATTCCCCATCAGAGTCCTCCCTTACATCAGATTCCTCATCAGAGTCCTCCTTTACATCAGATTCCTCATCAGAGTCCTCCTTTACATCAGATTTCTCATCAGAGTCCTCCTTTACATCAGATTTCTCATCAGAGTCCTCCTTTACATCAGATTTCTCATCAGAGTCCTCCTTTACATCAGATTCCCATCAGAGTCCTCCCTTACATCAGATTCCCCATCAGAGTCCCCCCTTACATCAGATTCCAAATCAGAGTCCTCCTTTACATCAGAGTCCCCATCAGAGCCCCTCCCCCTTACATCAGAGTCCTCCCTTACATCAGAGTCCCCATCAGAGCCCCTCCCCCTTATATCAGAGTCCTCCCTTACATCAGGGTCCTCATCAAAGACCCCCCCACACCATCAGAGTGGAGGATGGGCCCATGGGCCGTAGTTTGGAGACTCCCGATTTACGCATCAATAAAATTTTAAGGAAAATGCGCCCCATTGTTTCTGGTACCCACAAATAACGCTCACATACGTGATAGCGCTGTGAATGTCAGGGGTGGCGCACTTCGGTGGGGGCGTGTCATAGTAAAAGCAAGAAATATACAGCGAAGGTTAAAAAAAAAAAAAAAAAAAAAAAAAAAACACACACATTTATTTTGTTACTATTTTCTCCTTTTATAATAAAATGAAATCCATCAACATTCCCACCCAATAAGAGATCAATCTGACCTGAGAAATATATTAATCAGAATTCCCCGGATACTCTCCACATTTACAATCATACACGATCTGTACAACTTGGAGAACTGGGGTCAGGGGTCACGGTTTGTTTTGTCTCCATCATTAAAGGGTTAAACACGGAGAAAGTTACGGGAAGGCGATATTTATTGATAAAATCGCCATTATTAGTATTTTTGTGAAAGGTATATACTATATACTGTACGCAGGACTTTGCGTGGATTGATTTATATTTTATTTAGTCCGCACATTGATACAAAGTGGGCGATGGATGTCCTCCGCTATGAATCGGGGGGGGGGGTGAATATCGCGGCTCGTGACATTATTTCGGTATTAGAGGTCCTGAGATGTGACTGAATGGCAAAGATGAACCCTCCGAATGCGTTCCTCGGCTCAGTGACGTCTCACCGCCACTATGATGTCATTATGACAAATAAACGCCTTGATGGCGGCTCCTCCCCGATGTGGGTGGGGGACGGGGGCAAGGCTCCTGGAATTGGGGGGGAGGGGGGAGGTCAGCTGTCCTCCTGTTGCTATGCCGCTTTATTATTCTTCTCCCTCTATAGAACTCCTTCAAGGTCACAGCGCTGGAGCCGGAGCCAGAACAAAGTCTACACCGCGGCAGGAGAGCGGAGGAGCCGCAGAGAATTCAAGTGGACCTGTCATCACACAGACTTCCGCAGATTACGTGCCGCATGCTCAGTAATGTGTCATGGTACCCCTGCCAGGTGTTTATTCCCTCTCCCAGAGATCACAGAACTCCCCTGACAACGCCTTCATCTGCTTTACCCTCTAGAAGGACGACACCACCTTTGTTCAGGCATCATCCGGGGTCACCTGGACTTAGATACCGGCTCAGAGATGACACAATCATGTAATTCCTGGTGCCTGTGCAGTTCTTGGCTGTGTTCAAACGTCTGACACAGACAAGCCCCTACTACAGCCTCCCGCCTTGTGACTTGTTACACAGTTACAATGTACAGTCTGATCACTGGGGGAGGGGGGACTGAGGAAATGCCTCCTCCTCTTTCTACAAGGTTACAATGTACAGTCTGATCACTGGGGGAGGGGAGACTGAGGAAATGCCTCCTCCTCCTTCTACAAAGTTACAATGTACATTCTGATCACTGGGGAGGGGAAAGTGAGGAAATGACTCCGCCTCCTTCTACAAAGTTACAATGTACAGTCTGATCACTGAGGAGGGGAAGTGAGGAAATGCTTCCTCCTCCTTCTACAAAGTTACAATGTACAGTCTGATCACTGGGGGAGGGGAGACTGAGGAAATGCCTCCTCCTTCTACAGTTACAATGTACAGTCTGATCACTGGGGGAGGGGAGACTGAGGAAATGCCTCCTCCTACAGTTACAATGTACAGTCTGATCACAGGGGAGGGGAAACTGAGGAAATGACTCTGCCTCCTTCTACAAAGTTACAATGTACAGTCTGATCACTGGGGGAGGGGAAGTGAGGAAATGCCTCCTCCTCCTTTTACAGTTACAATGTACAGTCTGATCACTGGGGGAGGGGAGACTGAGGAAATGCTTCTTCCTGCCTGCAGTAGACGGATGACATCATCTCAGCCTAGGCAAAGTCACTGGCTGGAGCTCCAGCTTCTTAATGATAGAAGGCGGAGACTGATGTGAAATGGATTGTGTTGCTGTATACGGTGACATGTCAGAAATGTGATGTTACTGACGGGTTCACTTAAAAAAAAAAAAAAAGATGGCGGCACACAAGCAGAATATTACTGCACACCTCTGGGATTCAGGCCGGGGCCGATCGGCTTCTGATGGTATCTGGGACTAAAGGGGAGTAATAAATGATCAATACTTATGATAATTTGTCTGACATCAATCACATGACAGGAGAGGTGGAACGTTCCACTTCTAGGATACATTTACTGCTGTAGACCAGATAGTGACAAGTGGTACGCTCCGCCGTCCTCCATTAATCATCTTTATTGGGGACATAAAGTGATAAAAAAAAATGTAACCCAACAGCTGGCAGGAAACGCGTATCAGTGATGCAGAGGATGCCGCTTATGATGTCACTAATACAGAGTTACAGGACCCGGCAATCTTTCCTACAATCTGATTGGCCTGGATTGTATATTATCTTCAGTCAATGTATGCAATCAATACAAAGTTGCAGATGATTACAGATAGGAGGTGAAAAGGCCAAAGTGCGCCCCCTGCCTTATGAGCTGTGAACTGCCTCTGCAGTACAGGCTTCTGGTCTTGCCTTCTTTGTGCCCCCTCCCGATGCAGCGCCCAAGGCAGCCGCCTCACCTGCCTACCCCTTGGACCAACCATGGTGGTCACACAGATATTACGATGACACAAATATCCCCCCTCTATTTGCAGGGACACAAAATGTATATTCTACTATAAGTCAGTGCGACACCAAAAATACACCGACACAGAACAGACAAACCTGGATCACCAGATAACACACTGTACAATGGGTCCCTACCGATCTATGACCCCAATATAATCCACAACCACCGACAATGTACAGCAACAGCCCCGCTGAAGATCACTATATACTATGGGCAGACCCCTGTATACTATGGGCAGACCCCATCCACTGACAGATCACTATATACTATGGACAGACCCCATCCACCGACAGATCACTATATACTATGGGCAGACCCCATCCACAGACAGATCACTATATACTATGGACAGACCCCATCCACCGACAGATCACTATATACTATGGACAGACCCCATCCACCAACAGATCACTATATACTATGGACAGACCCCATCCACCAACAGATCACTATATACTATGGACAGACCCCTATATACTATGGACAGACCCCATCCACCAACAGATCACTATATACTATGGACAGACCCCATCCACCAACAGATCACTATATACTATGGACAGACCCCTGTATAATATGGGCAGACCCCATCCACCGACAGATCACTATATACTATGGACAGACCCCATCCACCGACAGATCACTATATACTATGGACAGACCCCATCCACCGACAGATCACTATATACTATGGACAGACCACATCCACCGACAGATCACTATATACTATGGACAGACCACATCCACCGACAGATCACTATATACTATGGACAGACCCCTGTATACTATGGACAGACCCCATCCACCGACAGATCACTATATACTATGGGCAGACCACATCCACCGACAGATCACTATATACTATGGACAGACCACATCCACCGACAGATCACTATATACTATGGACAGACCACATCCACCGACAGATCACTATATACTATGGACAGACCACATCCACCGACAGATCACTATATACTATGGACAGACCACATCCACCGACAGATCACTATATACTATGGACAGACCACATCCACCGACAGATCACTATATACTATGGACAGATCACTATATACTATGGACAGACCCCTGTATACTATGGACAGACCCCATCCACTGACAGATCACTATATACTATGGACAGACCACATCCACCGACAGATCACTATATACTATTGACAGACCACATCCACCGACAGATCACTATATACTATGGACAGATCACATCCACCAACAGATCACTATATACTATGGGCAGACCCCATCCACCGACAGATCACTATATACTATGGGCAGACCCCATCCACCGACAGATCACTATATACTATGGGCAGACCCCATCCACCGACAGATCACTATATACTATGGACAGATCACTATATACTATGGACAGACCCCTATATACTATGGACAGACCCCATCTACCGACAGATCACTATATACTATGGACAGACCACATCCACCGACAGATCACTATATACTATGGACAGACCCCATCCACCAACAGATCACTATATACTATGGGCAGACCCCTATATACTATGGACAGACCCCATCCACTGACAGATCACTATATACTATGGGCAGACCCCTATATACTATGGACAGACCACATCCACCGACAGATCACTATATACTATGAGCAGACCACATCCACCGACAGATCACTATATACTACTATGGACAGACCCCTATATACTATGGGCAGACCACATCCACCGACAGATCACTGCTACATAATATATATACACACACACGTTTTGTAGCGTATACTGCCCCCCCCCCCCCCTTTTACTACAGGCCAGACACTGACACAGTAAAAAATGATAAAATTACTCAGACATCATACACACTGATACATAGAATGATGGATAGTATATTGTAGACTGATACTGACTGCCCATTATAAAAGGTACTCAGCACAGCCTGGATCCGGGTCCATACCCTGACAGCACACAGTATACACTGACAGCACACAGTATACACTGACAGCACACAGTATACCCTGACAGCACACAGTATACCCTGACAGCACACAGTATACCCTGACAGCACACAGTATACACTGACAGCACACAGTATATATTATTGCTATATTCCAGACTGATATCTCTATACAATGACAGGATCATTATGTCATCCGGGCAGAACACAGACTGGCATGTCCCATTTATCATACTGCTGGGTTGTGGACAATTACAGATCACATACATATAGGGCTCTATGTATTATCACACACTGAAACAAATCAGAGCAATGTGTGAATCTTAGTGAAACTTGTGTGAATCTATAAATAAATCCCACAATGTCACATAGTGTACTGACACTAACTGACCACAGCCAGTCCATCCCAGTCCTGGCCCTATACACAGTGCAATATGTACTGACTGATCTGCACAAATGACCCCCCCACCCCCAATCCACTGACAGATCACAGCTTCAGTATGAAATCATGTCACTGACACACCAAGACTGATCCCTATTCTACTGACTGACCATCCCACCATACACAGCCAGCCAGATCCAACTGATTCATCACAGAGAATATACAACATAAGCACCCCATGTATTATACAATGTATCCCAGAGAATATACAACATAAGCACCCCATGTATTATACAATGTATCCCAGAGAATATACAACATAAGCACCCCATGTATTATACAACGTATCCCATAGAATATACAACATATCCCAGAGAATATACAATACAACATAGCCACCCCATATAATATACAATGTATCCCAGAATATACAACCTATCCATCCAATAGAATATACAACATAACTGCCCAATATACATACCCCATACAACATAACCACCCCATAGAATATACAACATAACTAGCCAATATACAATGTATCACATATAATAAATCCAATTCAATATAAAACATAACTATCTAATATAATATACAATATATCCCATAGAATATACAATATATCCATCCAATATAATATACTATATATCTCTATCCAATATACAATGTATCCCATATAACAGACAATATATCTAATACACAATGTATCCCATAGAATGCACAACATTCAATGATATATATATATATATATATATATATATATATATATATATATATATATATATTACACACAAAGTATATACAATATCTCCTCTATAATGTATATCCGATGAAGAGTGGATGTTATTTCCTATACAATGTATCCATATCCGCTATATATACACAATGTATGTATAATCCGACAAATCCTATACAATGTATCCGTGCTGTGTGCCGGTCCGGGGGAGGTCCGTACAATAGGGGGGCCCCCTCCTCCCCCGGTACCGGCCCCCCGTTATCCCGGTCTGGCTCCCCCCGGTACCTGTCCGGAAGAAGGCGTCCACCTCGGTATCGGCGGCTCCTCCGTCCTCCGCTCCCTCCGCCGCGTTCATGTCTGCCGGAGATCTACCGACTAGAGTCCGGGGGGGTCCATCACCGACCCACCGACCGCCATCATCCCCGACCACCGAGACCGAGAGCCGCACCGAGCGAGCCGACCAGATCCTCCTCCCCTCCAACTCCCCTATTGTTCCCGAGCCGCCCCCTCCCCGACCACGTGACCGCTGACACAGCCCACCGGGGGGCCACCGAGCTCCCCCCCGCACCGGAACGTCTGCCCACCCCTCCTACATCCACACTACACCGATCTAACCCCCCACCGGGGAGACATAGAGGGGTGTCTGCCCCCCCCCCCCATAATGTGATCTTCCCCTCTACTATCGGGGGGCTACACTCCATCTACCTCCCCCCAAATGTATACCTGCCCCTCCCTGATTGGGGGAGACATAGGAGAATGGGGGGGGGGGTTGTACCCCATCATCTACCCCCCACAATGTATAACTGCCCCTCTCTAACCAGGGATTCCAGGCAGCTACACTAAATCATGGGGGGGGGGCTACAGTCCATCATTTACCCCCCCCCCCCATTTGTACCTGCCCCACCCTGAGCAGGGGGAGACATAGGAGAATGGGGGGGGGGGTTGTACCCCATCATCTACCCCCCACAATGTATAACTGCCCCTCTCTAACCAGGGATTCCAGACAGCTACACTAAATCATGGGGAATGGGGGGACTACAGTCCATCATTTTACCCCCCCCCCATTTGTACCTGCCCCTCCCTGAGCAGGGGAGACATAGGAGAATGGGGGGGGGGGTTGTACCCCATCATCTACCCCCCACAATGTATAACTGCCCCTCTCTAACCAGGGATTCCAGACAGCTACACTAAATCATGGGGAATGGGGGGACTACAGTCCATCATTTACCCCCCCCCCCCCATTTGTACCTGCCCCTCCCTGAGCAGGGGGAGACATAGGAGAATGGGGGGGGGGTTGTACCCCATCATCTACCCCCCACAATGTATAACTGCCCCTCTCTAACCAGGGATTCCAGGCAGCTACACTAAATCATGGGGGGGGGGGGGCTACAGTCCGTAATTTACCCCCCCCCCATTTGTACCTGCCCCACCCTGAGCAGGGGGAGACATAGGAGAATGGGGGGGGGGGGTTGTACCCCATCATCTACCCCCCACAATGTATAACTGCCCCTCTCTAACCAGGGATTCCAGACAGCTACACTAAATCATGGGGAATGGGGGGACTACAGTCCATCATTTACCCCCCCCCCCATTTGTACCTGCCCCTCCCTGAGCAGGGGGAGACATAGGAGAATGGGGGGTTTGTATCTTATCATCTAGCACCACAAATGTGTAACTCCCTCTCTCTGACAGGGGGAATCCTGGGGCCACTTTAAATCATGGGGAATCTACGCTCCACCCCCCCCCCCCCCCTCATAATGTGTAACTGCCCCTCTCTGACCAACAGAAACACAGGGAAGTCTGGGGGGTTACACTCCATCATCTGCCCCCCCCCCATTCATTTATAACTACCCCTCCCTGATCAGGGGGACACATAGAAGAATGGGGTTTGTACCCCATTATCTACCCCCCCTAATGTATAACTGCCCCTCTCTCACTGGGGGAAACCAGGAAACTACACTAAATCATGGAGAATCTGGGGGGCTACACCTCATCTACCCCCCATAATGTATAACTGCCCCTCCTTGAATGGGGAAAACAGAAATCTGCGGGGCTACAATCCATCATCTATTCCCCCATAAGGTGTTCCTGCCCACCTGCCCATCCCTGAATAGGGGGCGACATAGAGGAATGGGAGGGGGGGGTTGTACCCCATATTCAACCCCCTACAATGTATAATTGTCCCTCTCTGCCCGGGGAAATCTTGGCAACTACACTAAATAATTGAGTATCGGGGGGAGGGGGGGCTACACTCCATCATCTACCTCCACCAATGTATAACTGCCCCTTTCTGACAGGGGTAATCCTGGGGGGGGGTGGAACTACACTAAATCATCTATCCCCCCTAATGTATAACTGCCCCTCCCTGGCTGAGGGGGAGGGTGTACCCCATCATCTACCTCCACAAATGTATAACTGCCCCTCTCTGACAGGGGTAATGGGGGGACTATACTAAATCATCTATCCCCCCTAATGAATAACTGCCCCTCCCTGGCTGAAGGTGAGGGTGTACCCCTTCATCTACCCCCACAAATGTATAACTGCCCCTCTTTGGCAGGGGTAATGGGGGGGAGGGGAACTACACTAAATCATTTATCCCTCATAATGTATAACTGCCCCTCCCTGGCTGAAGGTGAGGGTGTACCCCTTCATCTACCCCCACAAATGTATAACTGCCCCTCTTTGGCAGGGGTAATGGGGGGGAGGGGAACTACACTAAATCATTTATCCCTCATAATGTATAACTGCCCCTCTCTTGGCTGAGGGGGAGGGTGTACCTCATCATCTACCCCTCACAATATAACTCCTCTCTGACCACTGAAATCTTGGTGACTACACTAAATCATTGGAAATCTGGGGGGAGGGGCTACACTCCATCATCTACCCCCCCCCCCATAATGTATCATATAACTGTCCTCTTCTGACCAACGGAAACACGGAAATTTGGGGTGCTACACTCCATCATCTACCCACTATAATGTATAACTGCCCCTCCCTGACTGGGGGAGACATAGGATAATGGGGGGGGGGGGTTGAACCCCATCATCTACTGCCCATAATGTATAACTTCCCCTCTCTGACTGGAAAATCCTGGGGGTTACACTAAATCATGGGGAATCTGAAGGTGTATACTTCATCATCTATCCCCCCATAATTATAACTGCCCTTTCTGACTGGGGGAAACACAAAAATCTGGGGGGTACACTGCATCATCTACCCTCCCCCCCCCATAATGTGTACCTGCCCCTACCTGAGTAGAGGGAGACATAAAAGAATAAGAGGGGAGTTTGAACCCCATCATCTCCCCCCACAATGTATAACTGCCCCTCTCTGACTGGGGAAATCCTGGGGGCTACAAATCATGGAATCTAGGGGGCTACACTCCATCATCCACCCCCCCCCCCATCATGTTTAACTGAACCTCTCTGACTGGGGGAAACACAGTGAAATCTGAGAGGCTACACTCCTTCATCTACCCCCCCCCCCCCCCATGTGTAGCAGCCCCTAGACATAGGACATAGGAGACCGGGAGGGTGATTTGTCCCCGATCATCTACCCCCCCCCCAAAAAAATTAATATGCTTCCTTCTTTGACAGGGGAGGCACAAGAGGACCTGGGGGAATGGGGGAGGAGGGATTATTTGAGTTGGGGGGGGGTAATTGTGTGGATGAGGGCTTGTAGGAGTTGTGGCGGGTAGGTGTAGAGGGGGAGTTATAGTAGTTAGGGGGTAGGTTTGGAGGAGGGTTTATAGGAGTTGGGGGGGTTATTGTTACAGCTATTGCTGTAGTTGAGGGGGGGGGGGCTTAGGTGTGGAGAAGGGGTTGTTGGAGTTTTGGGGGGGTATAAGAGTTGGGAGGGGGTTGTAGAACAAGGTTTTGGGGAGTTAGGTGTGGAGGAGGGGTTATAGGAGTTGGGGGTTAGGTGTGGAGGAGGGGTTATAGGGGTTGGGGGGTTAGGTGTGGAGGAAAGGTTGTAGGAGTTGGGGGGGGGGGGGTAGGTGTGGAGGAGAAGCTATTGCAGTTGGCGGTCAGGTGTGGAGGAGGGGTTGTAGGGGTTGGGCGGTTAGGTCTGGAGGAAAGGTTGTAGGAGTTAGGGGGGGGGGGTAGGTGTGGAGGAGGGGTTATAGGGGTTGGGGGGTTAGGTGTGGAGGAGAGGTTGTAGGAGTTGGGGGGGGTATAGAAGTTGGGAGGGGGTTGTAGAACAAGGTTTTGGGGGTTGGTGTGGAGAAGGGGTTGTAGAAGTTGGGGTAGAGGGGGGGTTATAGGGGTTGGGAGGGGGTTGTAGAACAAGTTTGGGGGGGGGGGTCGGTAGGTGTAGAGGAAAGGTTGTAGGAGTTGGGAGGGGTAGGTGTGGAGGAGGGGCTATTGGAGTTGGGGGTTAGGTGTGGAGGAGGGGTTGTAGGAGTTGGGGGTGGTTTGTAGAACAAGGTTTTGGGGAGTTAGGTGTGGAGGAGAGGTTATAGGAGTTGGGGGGGTTAGGTGTGGAGGAAATGTTGTAGGAGTTGGGGGGTTAGGTGTGGAGGAGGGGTTGTAGGAGTCGAGGGGGGTTATAGGAGTTGGGAGGGGGTTGTAGAACAAGGTTTTGGGGGGTTGGTTTGGAGTAGGGGTTGGGGTAGAGGGGGGAGTTCTAGGAGTTGGGAGGGGGTGGTAGAACAAGTTTGGGGGGGGCAGGTCAGTAGGTGTGGAGGGGGGGTGATGGGTGGTTTGTAGAACAAGGTTTTGGGGGGTGAGGTATGAAAGAGGGGTTATAGGAGTTGGGGGGTTAGGTGAGGAGGAGGGGTTATAGGAGTTGGGAGGGGGGGTTAGGTGTGGAGGAAAGATTGTAGAAGTTGGGGGGGGGGGGAGGTGTGGAGGAGGGGTTGTAGGAGTCTGGGTGGGAGGGCTGGAGTTGGGGGGGGGGGGTTGTAGAACAAGGTTTTGGGGGGTTGGTGTGGAGAAGCGGTTGTACGAGTTGGGGTACAGGGGGGGTTATAGGAGTTGGGAGGGGGTTGTAAAACAAGTTGGGGGGGGTTGTTAGGTGTGGAGGAGGGGTTATGGGAGTTGGGGGGTTAGGTGTGGAGGAAAGGTTGTAGAAGTTGGGGGGGTAGGTGTGGAGGAGGGGTTGTAGGAGTCGGGGGGTAGGGGGGTTGGAGTTGGGAGGGGGTAGGTGTGGAGGAGGGGCTATTGGGGTTGGGGGGTTAGGTGTGGAGGAGGGGTTATAGGGGTTGGGGGGTTAGGTGTGGAGGAAAGGTTGTAGGAGTTGGGGGGGGTAGGTGTGGAGGAGGGGCTATTGGAGTTGGGGGTTAGGTGTGGAGGAGAGGTTGTAGGAGTTGGGGGGGTATAGAAGTTGGGAGGGGGTTGTAGAAAAAGGTTTTGGGGGTTGGTGTGGAGAAGGGGTTGTAGAAGTTGGGGTAGAGGGGGGGTTATAGGGGTTGGGAGGGGGTTGTAGAACAAGTTTGGGGGGGGGGGGTCGGTAGGTGTGGAGGAGGGGCTATAGGGGTTGGGGGGTTATGTGTAGAGGAAAGGTTGTAGGAGTTGGGAGGGGTAGGTGTGGAGGAGGGGCTATTGGAGTTGGGGGTTAGGTGTGGAGGAGGGGTTGTAGGAGTTGGGGGTGGTTTGTAGAACAAGGTTTTGGGGAGTTAGGTGTGGAGGAGAGGTTATAGGAGTTGGGGGGGTTAGGTGTGGAGGAAATGTTGTAGGAGTTGGGGGGTTAGGTGTGGAGGAGGGGTTATAGGAGTCGAGGGGGGTTATAGGAGTTGGGAGGGGGTTGTAGAACAAGGTTTTGGGGGGTTGGTTTGGAGTAGGGGTTGGGGTAGAGGGGGGGAGTTCTAGGAGTTGGGAGGGGGTGGTAGAACAAGTTTGGGGGGGCAGGTCAGTAGGTGTGGAGGGGGGGTGATGGGTGGTTTGTAGAACAAGGTTTTGGGGGGTGAGGTATGAAAGAGGGGTTATAGGAGTTGGGGGGTTAGGTGAGGAGGAGGGGTTATAGGAGTTGGGAGGGGGGGTTAGGTGTGGAGGAAAGATTGTAGAAGTTGGGGGGGGGGGGTGTGTGGAGGAGGGGTTGTAGGAGTCTGGGTGGGAGGGCTAGAGTTGGGGGGGGGGTTGTAGAACAAGGTTTTGGGGGGTTGGTGTGGAGAAGCGGTTGTAGGAGTTGGGGTAGAGGGGGGGGTTATAGGAGTTGGGAGGGGGTTGTAAAACAAGTTGGGGGGGGGTTGTTAGGTGTGGAGGAGGGGTTATGGGAGTTGGGGGGTTAGGTGTGGAGGAAAGGTTGTAGAAGTTGGGGGGGTAGGTGTGGAGGAGGGGTTGTAGGAGTCGGGGGGTAGGGGGGTTGGAGTTGGGAGGGGGTAGGTGTGGAGGAGGGGCTATTGGAGTTGGGGGTTAGGTGTGGAGGAGGGGTTATAGGGGTTGGGGGGTTAGGTGTGGAGGAAAGGTTGTAGGAGTTGGGGGGGGGGGGTAGGTGTGGAGGAGGGGCTATTGGAGTTGGGGGTTAGGTGTGGAGCAGGGGTTGTAGGAGTTGGGGGGATTATAGGAGTTGGGGGTGGTTTGTAGAACAAGGTTTTGGGGAGTTAGGTGTGGAGGAGGGGTTATAGGAGTTGGGGGGTTTGGTGTGGAGGAAATGTAGGAGTTGGGGGGTTAGGTGTGGAGGAGGGGTTGTAGGAGTCGAGGGGGGTTATAGGAGTTGGGAGGGGGTTGTAGAACAAGATTTTGGGGGGGTTGGTGTGGAGTAGGGGTCGGGGTAGAGGGGGGGAGTTCTAGGAGTTGGGAGGGGCTTGTAGAACAAGTTGGGGGGGGTCGTTAGGTGTGGAGGAGGGGTTATGGGAGTTAGGGGTTAGGTGTGGAGGAGGATTTATAGGAGTTGGGGAGGTTGGGGGGGGAGGTGTGGAGGAGGGGTTGTAGGAGTCGGGGGTGGGGGGTTGGAGTTGGGAGGGGGTTGGTGTGGAGGAGGGGTTATAGGGGTTGGGGGGTTAGGTGTGGAGGAAAGGTGGTTGTAGGAGCTGAGGGGGGGTAGGTGTGGAGGAGGGGTTATAGGAGTTGGGGGGTTAGGTGTGGATGAAAGGTTGTATGAGTTGGGGGGGGGGTAGGTGTGGAGGAGGGGCTATTGGAGTTGGGGGGTTAGGTGTGGAGGAGGGGTTATAGGGGTTGGGGGGTTAGGTGTGGGGGAAAGGTTGTAGGAGTTAGGGGGGGTAGGTGTGGAGGAGGGGTTATATGGGTTGGGGGGGGGGGGTTATAGGAGTTGGGAGGGGGTTGTAGAACAAGTTTTTGGGGGGTTGGTGTGGAGAAGAGGTTGTAGGAGTTGGGGTAGAGGGGGGAGTTTTAGGAGTTGGGGGGTTGTAGAACAAGTTGGGGGGGCTTGTTAGGTGTGGAGGAGGGGTTGTAGAACAAGGTTTTGGGGGGTGAGGTGTGGAGGAGGGGTTATAGGAGTTGGGGGGGTAGGTGTGGAGGAGGGGCTATTGGAGTTGGGAGTTAGGTGTGGAGGAGGGGTTCACCAGTGAAATTCACCAGTGTGACCAATCCATGCGCCTGGCTCCTAATTTACATGCAGGCCGCCGGACGCATGGATTCCAATGGGTTTTTTTTTTTTTTTGAAGCACATGATTAGAGCCCGAGGCTCTAGTTGGCTTAAAAAACCCAGTTGTGTGACAATAGCAAATTATTATTTGCTATTGTCCTTCTGATTCTCTTCCCGACCAATCAGGAAGCGTGTCCTGAGAGCCAGTCGTGTCTCAGTACACAATTCCTGTGGATCCAGGAGGAGAAGCAACGCCCCGGCTCTTCCTTCCCCCGGCCTCCTGAGTTAAGGTCAGTCTCCCGCGGGGGGGTGGCAGTGGATCGCCGCCGCATTCTCATACATCTAATGCCAGGGGGGGGGGGTCAGGGGTGCTTCCCGTCCGACGTTATTCTCCCACCGGGGGGGTGGGGTGGATAGGGGTGGTTAGGGAGGATGGGGGGGTGGCGTTAGTGTGCGCCCCCACCCCCCAAATTTTTAGCACCAGCCTCCACTGAAAGTTCAATAAAGTTAAATAATGCAAATAGTAGACATGTGCACTGCCGAAAAATGTGTTGGTTTTCGTTTCATTCCTTTCTTCTTTTTTTTTTTCGGTTTTCAAGTCATTCGATATGTAAATTCGTAAAATTCCTAAATTCGATAATCCAAAAATAAGAAAGAATAACTAACTAATAATAACTTAGCTATTAAATTATAGGTCTTGGAATTTCCTTTCACATTTGGCTGTTAGTGAAGGTAACGAATACGAATTTATCCGAAGTTACGAATTATCCGAAATGACGAATCCCACATCTAAACAAATGGAACGGAATAAATGAACAATAAATAATAATAAAACATTTTTATTATTATTATTTATTATTAATAATTTGTTACAGTCCGTTCATTTAGATATGGCATTCGTTATTTCAGATAATTTTGTAACTTCGGATAAATTAAAATAATTTAATAGTTAGTAATATTTTAGTTATTATTAGTTAGTTATTATTTCAGATTTTCTAATTTTCGTATTTCCGAATTTTCAAATTTCCGAATTTTCTAATTTACGAATTTTCTAATTTACAAATTTTTCGAAAATTTGAGTTTATTCTGATATTTAGATAGATTAGAATTCTGATATTTCCGAATTAACGAATTTGTCGAAATTCGTTAAAAAAACGAATTCGGAACGAAACGAATTGCACATGTCTAGCGAATAGAACTGAATCCAAGCAACCGATTGAGGGGTATTTAGGGCTCTCTGGTCTCTGGGATGCCGGTGGCAACCGATAATGAATCCCCGGCCCCATTCAGCTGCCAACTGGGAGAGTCGCCGAGTGAAAACTGAATGTAAACAAAGGGGCCGGATGCTGGCTGATGTCATTGGCTAGAATTCGCCACGCCCATATCTGGTCAATGACATCAGCCAGCATCCCCGGCTTCTAATTTGGTACCAGTTACCAGCAGATGAATGGTTGCTAGGATGCCAGCGGCCACCATCATCCTAGCAACCAAAGAGCCTTTGAGTGGTCGGCTTTAGCCACTAAGCCACGGCTCAGAAAATAGCCAGAGATTGCGCCAAACTGAACCAAGAATGTAGAAGTAAGAAGGTTTTACCGCAGAAGAGACATAGTAAGCACCATGGTGAGTTTTTGGGAAAGGGTCGGGCTTTGTTCACACCTACATGCATGCGCATGTTTCCGCACGTTCCCAGCCACATTGCGTGTTGGGCAGCCCATTTATTTCAAAGAGCTGCGCAATGCACGGGAAATGCGGAAAAGAAGAAATTGTTATTGGCCACCCCAAAACGTTCTTTCCTGCACATCAAAACGTGCGGAAAAAAAACCTCTACACGGGTCTCAACGCCCATGAAAGGTACAAGAGCTTCTTTGGTGCATTTGTTGCGCGTGGGGCGGGCTGTTGAAATGACTCGGCTGCCATTAAAAAAAAGTGCGCAAAAACGCGCGTTCACGAGATCCAGCCGCATGGATGTGAATCGTGTCTCAGGGACTTGTCATGAATATAGTAGCCTATTGAAAAGAATAGGCAGTTCTACTACACGACGCACGTGAACGCGCATGCGCTCGGTTGCAGCTGTAGGTGTAATCCGAACCTAAATGCAAAAAAAAGAATAATTTATGGATAACTTTGCGTCGAGGATCGGCGTTAGAGGTGAATTTTGGCGAGCGTGAATCTTTTCGCCTCAAAGTTGAGTGAAATGGCCGACTCCATACTGCATTAATACTCAGGTCTGGGACAAGGGGTGGGCAGGAGGGGCGGCTGCCCTGGGCACTGTTGTACCGTGTGACATGGGGGGGGCACAAGGAGATGGGGGGGGGATTTGTGTTGGGAGGGGGGATTTGGGGGGCAGCAGGGAGATTGTTCTAGGAGGAGAAATTTGGAGGGGTACTAGGAAAGGTGATTGGGGGGGGGGTTGTGTTGGGAGGGGGGATGGGGAAAAGGATTTGTACTAGGAGGGGGGAGAAGAGGTGATTTGGTGAAAGGGGGAGGAGATTTGTACTAGGAGAGGAATTTGTTAATTTTTTTTTGGGGGGGGGGGGGGGGATTTGTGCCAGTAGGGATGATTGTGGAGTATTTGTGCTAGGAAGGGAAATCTGGGGGGGGAGGATTATGCTAGGAGGGGTTTTGTGCTAGAAGCAGGTATTTGGGGGTATTTGTGTTGGTAGGGGGATGGGGGAGAGAGGATTTATGCTAGGAAGGGGGCTTTGTGCTAATAAACATGATATGGTAGGGGGGGGGGGGGGTTATTTGTGCCAGTAGGGATGATTGGGGGGTATTTATGCTAGGAGGGGAAATTGGGGGGGGGGGGCTTGGAGGGGGGTTTTGTGCTGGGAGGGGGGATTTGTGTTAGTAGGGGGATGGCCAAAGGGGATTTGTGCTTGAAGGGGGGATTTGGGGTGTTTGTGCTAGTAAGAGGTAATATATGGTAGAGAGGGGAGGGGATTTGTGCTAGAAGAGGATTGTTTTTTTGTTGGGGGGGGGGGGGAGGTTTATGTCAGTAGGGAGGAATAGGGGGGAGTTTTGTGCTAGGAGGGGGGATTTGTGCCAGAAGAGGTGATATGGTAGAGGGGGAGAGGATTTGTGCTATGAGAGGTATTATTTTTTGGGGGGGTTTGTGCCAGTGGGAATCAGTGCTGGAAGAGGAACTTTTTTTTAGGTGGGGGATAGATTGGTGCCAGCAGGAATGATTGGGGGGTATTTGTGCTAGGAGGGGATTTGTGTTAGGTGGAGTGATTTTTTTTCGGGTGGGATGTATGCTGCGGGGACTTGGGGAGAGAGAGGATTTGTGCTGGGAGAGGGGATTTCAGCAGGGGGGGGGGGGGGAATTGTCCTGGGAGGAGGGTACATATGCAGATTAGTGCTCATTTATTTTATTTCGGGAGGGGGGGGGGATTTTTGCTAACACATAAAGCTCATGTATCTTGGGGGGGGGCTGTAGATGGCGGCCTTGTCCCAACGCTGGTTGATACAACAAATGTTTCTCTTCTGATCTTCCTCAATGAATACAATGTATCAGAATGATGGAAGATTGCCTTTCACGTCTGATTATTAATCGGCGGCGGGGTGACGTGCGCCCGGTGTGACCGCCCGCCGTGCATTACCAGCCGCGTGATATATGGCGGAGTGTTTACAGTCAGGCGTAATGAACTTTTAATATGTGACCACGCGGTGTGACATTATCAATGTAATTAGAATCTCCCGGCTTCACATAAAGGGCACAACCTTTAATCGATCGTCTCCGCGGAGGCTAATCAAGGCGACACAGATTCACTTAACGCTTTCCGTCACCGGGAAGGCGGCCGGTCCCATGAAAGGGTTACGGCCAGTGCGGCGCCCGGGAGGCGACACCGCCACCAACACCTTCACCACGATGTGGCTGGGCGTCCGTTTCTCTGGTTGGTATTCCAACGACATCCCTGGCATCTTGTAGGGAAAAACGACCGCCCTGGTGACCCGTATTCCTGGCTCCCCCCCCCACTGGGGAGCGCTTACATCCCGCTGTTCCCACTAAACGCCTTGACCCCGTTTCTGCCACTTCCTAGAGCTGCTGAAATTCGCCAAACAGGTTTCTCGCTGGCGGTGTCCTGACCGCGCAGAGAGGCGATAGGGGGGCTGGACACTGCAGTGCTGGCACCGATTACCCTCTGCCACCTAAACACTTTAACCCATTTATACCCCCGCCCTATCTGAGAGTCTTAAAGGGACAGTACATCTAATCCAGAAGGTTGCAGAATGTGATGGAGCTGATCTTCTAGATTGTAAGCTCTAACGAGCCGGGCCCTCTGATCCATCTTGTATTGATTTGTATTGTAACTGTACTGTCTGCCCTCATGTTGTAAAGTGCTGCGCAAACTGTTGGCGCTATATAAATCCTGTATAATAATAAATCCTGTATAATAATAAATCCTGTATAATAATATTAATATTAACAATATATCTGTACTGGGCAGTTGCAGGTACTCCCCCTTTCTGAGTCACCCCTTGTCTCCACCCCCTACCCACCTTCGAGCACCGTCCCTTGTCTCCACCCCCTACCCACCTCCGAGCACCGTCCCTTGTCTCCACCCCCTACCCACCTCCGAGCACCGTCCCTTGTCTCCACCCCCTACCCACCTCCGAGCACTGTCCCTTGGTTCCACCCCTTACCCATCTCCGAGCACCGTCCCTTGGTTCCACCCCCTACCCACCTCCGAGCACTGTCCCTTGGTTCCACCCCCTACCCACCTCCGAGCACCGTCCCTTGTCTCCACCCCCTACCCACCTCCGAGCACCATCCCTTGTCTCCACCCCCTACCCACCTCCGAGCACTGTCCGTTGGTTCCACCCCTTACCCACCTCCGAGCACCGTCCCTTGGTTCCACCCCCTGCCCACCTCTCAGTACCGCCCCTATTAGAGAATAGAGAACCAAACGTGCCTTCTTCTTCTCTGGTGCATGTGTGAGGCTAAGCACTGAAGACTGTGGGAGCGCTGGGAGGGGCAACCGAGAGGTAATATAAGTTAGTTCTGTGTGACACAAAGGTGCCCATCATTTCTTCTAGAAGTGGCTGCTGATCTGCTGGATGACCAAATGCTACATAACCTGTCATGCTCAAAAATCACTATACTACTCTAGCCGGTCTATATACTACTCCAGCCTGTCCATATACTACCCTAGCCTGTCTATATACTACTCTAGCCTGTCTATATACTACCCTAGCCTGTCTATATACTACTCTAGCCTGTCTATATACTACTCTAGCCTGTCTATATACTACTCTAGCCTGCCTATATACTACCCTAGCATGTCTATATACTACTCTAGCCTGTCTATATACTACTCTAGCCTGTCTATATACTACCCTAGCCTGTCTATATACTACCCTAGCCTGTCTATATACTACCCTAACCTGTCTATATACTATCCTAGCCTGTCCATATACTACCCTAGCCTGTCTATATACTACCCTAGCCTGTCTATATACTACCCTAGCCTGCCTATATACTACCCTAGCCTGTCTATATACTACTCTAGCCTGTCTATATACTACCCTAGCCTGTCTATATACTACCCTAGCCTGTCTATATACTACCCTAACCTGTCTATATACTATCCTAGCCTGTCCATATACTACCCTAGCCTGTCTATATACTACTCTAGCCTGTCTATTTACTACTCTAGCTTGTCTATTTACTACTCTAGCCTGTCTATATACTACCCTAGCCTGTCTATATACTACTCTAGCCTGTCTATATACTACTCTAGCTTGTCTATTTACTACTCTAGCCTGTCTATATACTACCCTAGCCTGTCTATATACTACCCTAGCCTGTCTATATACTACCCTAGCCTGTCTATATACTACTCTAGCCTGTCTATATACTACTCTAGCCTGTCTATATACTACCTTAGCCTGTCTATATACTACCTTAGCCTGTCTATATACTACTCTAGCTTGTTTATATACTACTCTAGCCTGTCTATATACTACCCTAGCCTGTCTATATACTACTCTAGCCTGCCTATATACTACCCTAGCCTGTCCATTTTACTACCCTAGCCTGCCCCTATACTACCCTAGCGTGTCTATATACTACCCTAGCCTGTCCATTATACTACTCTAGCCTTCCCCCATACTGCCCTAGCCTGCCCCTATACTTCCCCAGCCCACCCCTATACTGCCCTAGCTTGTCTATATATTACCCTAGCCTGTCTATGTACTACCCTAGCCTGTCCATATACTACCCTAGCCTGTCTATATACTACCCTAGCCTGCCCCTATACTACTCTAGCCTGCCCCTATACTACCCTAGCCTGTCTATATACTACCCTAGCCTGTCCATATACTACCCTAGCCTGTCCATATACTACCCTAGCCTGTCTATATACTACCCTAGCCTGTCTATATACTACCCTAGCCATACTACCCTAGCCTGTTTATATTAGTGGCGGCTGGTGAGTTTTCCTTTTTGGGGGCAGCAAACAAGCACCCCCCTCCTCGGGGTGACCGGCAGCATGGCACTGACAGCACCCTAGACAAGATGCTGTTCCATGTAAATCTGACTTTCTGATAAATTTAATTCTAGTTTTAATTATCATGATATAAAATAACGGATGTGGGGGGCCTTTTGGTGGGCGTGATTTTTTTTGAAGGGGGGAGTGGGGGTAGCATTTTATTCTTGGACCCGGGCAGCACAATGTCTTGGGCCAGCCCTGCTTTAGGAGTGAAAAGATCTGCCTTTTTCCGATGATACCCCCCCAGGCACACATGCTGCCGTCCTTGGGATCATATTGTCTGATGTTCAGGGAAGACTTCCTGCGGAAAACTGTCATCCTGCCTTTTGTATTCTGCATTTAGCTTCCCCTTTAATTCAATATGGCTGCCACTGTCCTGCTCCAAATGCCCCCCAAATCAGAGGCCGGGAAATTGCAGAGCGAGTGTTTCCTGGATCAGGCTCTGTACAGCCCCACGCAAATCCAGAGCATGCACAGAATCATATACAGAAGCACCGTGAAAATCCTGCTGAATCTGGCTGAAGAGGATTCTGTCTATTCAGAGTGAGGTCAGCTGAGTTTCCTCTTCGGAGGTATGACCTTGTACAGAAGTGACAGGGCCTCTTTAACATTCATATTCAGCCCAGTCCCACCATAGTCAGGAAAAGCTGATAATTGGAGACAGACGGGATTGCTGTGTCACCGTTCCCCCGCCTGACATTCTTCAGTCTCAACTCATCCGCTGTCACTGCTGTCTCATTAATTAGTACCGGGTGAGGAGCCGTTCCTGGAGCCAATGTGCACCCCACGCTTCCACCATGGAGCCAATGTGCGCCCTATGCTTCCACCCACAACCCAAAAAGTGGCAGCGCTTCCCTAGAGCCAATGTGCTCCCCATACCTGCGCCCCAGAGCCAATGTGCTCCCCATACCTGCGCCCCAGAGCCAATGTGCGCTTCATGCTTCCATCCACAATCAATGTGCACCAATGCTTCCACCCTGGAGCCAATGTGCACCAATGCTTCCACCCTGGAGCCAATGTACATCCTATGCTTCCACCCACAATCAATGTGCACCAATGCTTCCACCCTGGAGCCAATGTGCACCAATGCTTCCACCCAGAGCTAATGTACACCAATGCTTCCACCCTGGAGCCAATGTACATCCTATGCTTCCACCCACAATCAATGTGCACCAATGCTTCCACCCTGGAGCCAATGTACACCAATGCTTCCACCCTGGAGCCAATGTACACCAATGCTTCCACCCTGGAGCCAATGTACATCCTATGCTTCCACCCACAATCAATGTGCATCCTATGCTTCCACCCAGAGCCAATGTACACCAATGCTTCCACCCTGGAGTCAATGTGCACCAATGCTTCCACCCAGAGCTAATGTACACCAATGCTTCCACCCTGGAGCCAATGTACATCCTATGCTTCCACCCACAATCAATGTGCACCAATGCCTCCACACTGGAGCCAATGTGCGCCCTATGCTTCAACACACAACCCAAAGTGTGGCAGCACTTCCCTAGAGCCAATGTGCTCCCCATACCTGCACCCCAGAGCCAATGTGCGCTTCATGCTTCCACCCACAATCAATGTGCACCAATGCTTCCACCCTCGAGCCAATGTGCATCCTATGCTTCCACCCTGGAGCCAATGTGCACCCTATGCTTCCACCCTGGAGCCAATGTGCATCCTATGCTTCCACCCACAATCAATGTGCACCAATGCTTCCACCCTGGAGCCAATGTGCCTAGTATGCTTCCACCCTGGAGCCAATGTGCCTAGTATGCTTCCACCCTGGAGCCAATGTGCACCAATGCTTTCACCCTGGAGCCAATGTGCATCCTATGCTTCCACCCTGGAGCCAATGTGCATCCTATGCTTCCACCTACAATCAATGTGCACCAATGCTTCCAACTTGGAGCCAATGTGCATCATATGCTTCCACCCTGGAGCCAATGTGCACCAATGCTTCCACCCTGGAGCCAATGTGCATCCTATGCTTCCACCCTGGAGCCAATGTGCATCCCATGGTTCCACCCCGGAGCCAATGTGCATCCTATGCTTCCACCCAGAGCCAATGTGCATCCCATGGTTCTACCCCGGAGCCAATGTGCATCCCATGGTTCTACCCCAGAGCCAATGTGCATCCTATGCTTCCACCCTGGAGCCAATGTGCATCCTATGCTTCTACCCTGGAGCCAATGTGCATTCTATGCTTCCACCCTGGAGCCAATGTGCATCCTATGCTTCCAGCCTGGAGCCAATGTGCATCCTCTGCTTCCACCCTGGAGCCAATGTACATTCTATGCTTCCACCCTGGAGTCAATGTACATTCTATGCTTCCACCCAGAGCCAATGTGCATCCTATGCTTCCACCCTGGAGCCAATGTGCATCCTATGCTTCCACCCTGGAGCAAATGTGCATCCTATGCTTCCACCCTGGAGCCAATGTGCATTCTATGCTTTCACCCTGGAGCCAATGTGCATCCTATGCTTCCAGCCTGGAGCCAATGTGCACCCTATGCTTCCACCCTGGAGCAAATGTGCATCCTATGCTTCCACCCTGGAGCCAATGTGCATTCTATGCTTTCACCCTGGAGCCAATGTGCATCCTCTGCTTCCACCCTGGAGCCAATGTACATTCTATGCTTCCACCCTGGAGTCAATGTACATTCTATGCTTCCACCCTGGAGCCAATGTGCATCCTATGCTTCCACACAGAGCCAATGTGCATTCTATGCTTCCACCCAGAGCCAATGTGCATCCTATGCTTCCACACAGAGCCAATGTGCATCCTATGCTTCCACCCTGGAGTCAATGTACATTCTATGCTTCCACCCAGAGCCAATGTGCATCCTATGCTTCCACCCTGGAGCCAATGTGCATCCTATGCTTCCACCCTGGAGCAAATGTGCATCCTATGCTTCCACCCTGGAGCCAATGTGCATTCTATGCTTTCACCCTGGAGCCAATGTGCATCCTCTGCTTCCACCCTGGAGCCAATGTACATTCTATGCTTCCACCCTGGAGTCAATGTACATTCTATGCTTCCACCCAGAGCCAATGTGCATTCTATGCTTCCACCCTGGAGCCAATGTGCATCCTATGCTTCCACACAGAGCCAATGTGCATTCTATGCTTCCACCCAGAGCCAATGTGCATCCTATGCTTCCATACAGAGCCAATGTGCATCCTATGCTTCCAGCCTGGAGCCAATGTGCATCCTCTGCTTCCACCCTGGAGCCAATATGCATCCTCTGCTTCCACCCTGGAGTCAATGTACATTCCATGCTTCCACCCTGGAGCCAATGTGCATCCTATGCTTCCACCCTGGAGCCAATGTGCATCCCATGCTTCCAGCCTGGAGCCAATATGCATCCTCTGCTTCCACCCTGGAGCCAATGTGCATCCCATGCTTCCAGCCTGGAGCCAATATGCATCCTCTGCTTCCACCCTGGAGTCAATGTACATTCCATGCTTCCACCCTGGAGCCAATGTGCATCCTATGCTTCCACCCAGAGACAAAGTGTGGCTATACCTCTGCATCAGAGGCATTGTGTGCTTCACACTTGCCCCCAGGCCCAGTATGCTGCGCCACTTTCACTACTCCCCACACCTATGCCCCACAGCCAATGTGCATTTTACACTTCCACCCACAACCAATGTGCGCCAATACTTCCGCTCTGAAACCAAAGTGCACCCCTCTTTTCCTCCCCTGAGCCAATGTGCTCTTCACACTTCCACCCTGCAGCCAATATGTGCCCCACACCTCCACCCCAAAACCAATGTGCGCTCCACACCTCCACCCTGGAACCAATGTGCGCCCCACACCTCCACCCTGGAACCATTGTGTGCCCCAATGTGCACCTGACACCTCTGCTCTGGAGCCAATGTGCTCTTCACATTTCCACCCCACAGCCAATGTACGTCCCACACCTCCACCCAGCAGCCAATATGTGCCCAACACCTCCACTCTGGAACCAATGTGCGCCCCACACCTCCACCTTGGAACCAATGTGTGCCCGAAACCTCCGACCCGGAACCAATGTGCGCCCCACACCTCCACCCTGGAACCAATGTGTGCCCGAAACCTTCGAACCGGAACCAATGTGCGCCCCACACCTCCACCCTGGAACCAATGTGCCCCCCCCACACCTCCACCCTGGAACCAATGTGTGCCCAACACCTCCACCCGGAACCAATGTGCGCCCCACACCTCCACCCCGGAACCAATGTGCACTTCACACCTCTACCCCGGAACCAATTTGCGCCCCACACCTCCACCCTGGAACCAATGTGCGCCCCACACCTCCACCCTGGAACCAATGTGCCCCCCCACACCTCCACCCTGGAACCAATGTGCGCCCCACACCTCCACCCTGGAACCAATGTGCCCCCCACACCTCCACCCCGGAACCAATGTGCACTTCACACCTCTACCCCGGAACCAATGTGCGCCCCACACCTCCACCCCGGAAGCAATGTGTGCCCCACACCTTCACCCCGGAACCAATGTGCGCCCCACACCTCCACCCCAGAACCAATATGCACTTCAAACCTCTACCCCGGAACCAATGTGCACCCCACACCTCCACCCCGGAACCAATGTGCACCCCACACCTCCACCCTGGAACCAATGTGCGCAACACACCTCCACCCCGGAACCAATGTGCACCCCACACCTCTGCCCTGGAACCAGTGTGCGCCCCACACTCCTATGACTGGGGAAAGAACGATCCCCATTCAAAGCTTTGCCAGATCATGTGGAACCTCACACTGTACAATTTTCTCAGACTCTCAGATATTTATATAGAATTCTGTATAGAATTGTACAATCACATTACACACATTGCAGCTGTAATAGGCGCACATTAATGCCCTGAACTGTGCTGAGCTGAATCCAGCCAGAAATTCCCCTTAATATTATCAGTGTGGAAGCAGCGGTCTCTCTGCAGAGGTCTGAAACGCCCCTTTGCTGAGTCAGAAGTAGAGCTCACCAATTAGCAGGCAGTGTGTGTTTAGCTTATTGTAGAAATCTATCCTTCTCTGCAGCATGCTGGCAGGGGACAGGTTTTTCTACTCAGGCTTTGGCTGCTCTTTAAAGATAATGAAGCTTAGTCAGATCTCCCCTAGGATGGCCATACAAATTGCATATCTGATTGTACAATCTCCTACAGACTTCCCAACCCCCGTGTCATGGCGGAACGCGCCTGGTACCGGACATGGTGTAGAGATTGTACAATCAGATTGTTAGGTGTGCGGCCATCTTTAGGTAGAACACTTCATCGGCAGCGAGCCCTCCACAGTTTGGATGCACTCAGGAATCACGGCTGATGTTTGCAGAATTTGATATACGCAGCGCAGGTGATCCGATCGAGGGGCGCCGCAGTCACACATCAGAATCCGGGGAGAGAATTGCGGAGTTTATGAGATTATTTTATTACATTTACAGGCAGAGCGAGCGCCTGGGCCAGCGCTCCAAGGCTGAGGTCACATCTCACCCGCCATCTTCAGATCCGTGCCGCTGCAGGGGTCAGGAGAGGAGAGGCAACGCCAGCAGGAGCAGCACACGGCGGGGTGACTGACAGGCGGCTTTATCTAACCGGAAATCATTATGTAACTCCACAAATTTCTCATTTCCTAAAATCACTTAAATCATTTCACCGCATTTGTGACCAAGAAATCTCTGCGCCTGGATTCCCAGGTCTACACACCTTCCTGGAGGAAAGAGGACCTGTCTAACCCCTTCCTAAGAGGACCCGTCTAACCCCTTCCTAAGAGGACCCGTCTAACCCCTATCTAAGAGGACCTGCCTAACCCCTATCTAAGAGGACCCGTCTAACCCTTTCCTAAGAGGACCCGTCTAACCCTTTCCTAAGAAGATCCGTCTAACCCCTTTCTAAGAGGACCAGTCTAACCCCTATCTAAGAGGACCTGCCTAACCCCTATCTAAGATGACCCACCTGACCCTTTCCTAAGAGGACCCGTCTAAACCCCTTCCTAAGAGGACCCGTCTAACCCCTTCCTAAGAGGATCCGTCTGACCCCTTCCTAAGAGGATCTGTCTGACCCTTTCCTAAGAGGACCCGTCTAACCCATTTCCTAAGAGGACCCGTCTAACCCCTTCCTAAGAGGACCCGTCTAACCCTTTCCTAAGAGGACCCGTCTAACCCCTTCCTAAGAGGACCCGTCTAACCCCTTCCTAAGAGGATCCATCTGACCCTTTCCTAAGAGGATCTGTCTGACCCTTTCCTAAGAGGACCCGTCTAACCCATTTCCTAAGAGGACCCGTCTAACCCCTTCCTAAGAGGACCCGTCTAACCCTTTCCTAAGAGGACTCGTCTAACCCCTATCTAAGAGGACCTGCCTAACCCCTATCAGAGATGACCCGCCTAAACCTTTCCTAAGAGGACCCGTCTGACCCTTTCCTGAGAGGACCCGTCTAACCCTTTCCTAAGAAGACCCGTCTAACCCTTTCCTAAGAAGACCCGTCTAACCCTTTCCTAAGAGGACCTGTCTAGCCCTTTCCTAAGAGGACCTGTCTAGCCCTTTCCTAAGAGGACCAGTGTAACCCCTTCCTAAGAGGACTGTCAAACCTTTTCTTAAGAGGACCCATCTAACCCTTTCTTAAGAGGACCCATCTAACCCCTTCCTAAGAGGACCCGTCTAACCCCTTCCTAAGAGGACCTGTCTAACCCCTTCCTAAGAGGACCCGTCTAACCCCTTTCCTAAGAGGACCCGTCTAACCCCTTCCTAAGAGGACTCGTCTAACCCCTTCCTAAGAGGACCCGTCTAACCCCTTCCTAAGAGGACCCATCTAATTCTTTCCTAAGAGGACCTGTCTAACCCTTTCCTAAGAGGACCCGTCTAATCCCTTCCTAAGATGACCTATCTAACCCTTTTCTAAGAGGACCCGTCTAACCCCTTCCTAAGAGGACCCGTCTAACCCCTTCCTAAGAGGACCCGTCTAACCCCTTCCTAAGAGGACCCGTCTAACCCCTTCCTAAGAGGACTGGTCTAACTCTTTCCTAGGAGGACCCGTCTAACCCCTTCCTAAGAGGACCCGTCTAACCCCTTCCTAAGAGGACCCGTCTAACACCTTCCTAAGAGGACCCGTCTAACCCCTTCCTAAGAGGACCCGTCTAACCCTTTCCTAAGAGGACCCGTCTAACCCTTTCCTAAGAGGACTCGTCTAACCCCTTCCTAAGAGGACCCGTCTAACCCTTTCCTAAGAGGACCCGTCTAACCCTTTCCTAAGAGGACCCGTCTAACCCCTTCCTAAGAGGACCCGTCTAACCCCTTCCTAAAAGGACCCGTCTAACCCCTTCCTAAGAGGACCCGTCTAACCCTTTCCTAAGAGGACCCGTCTAACCCCTTCCTAAGAGGACCTGTCTAACCCCTTCTTAAGAGGACCCATCTAACCCTTTCCTAAGAGGACCCGTCTAACCCCTTCCTAAGAGGACCTGTCTAACCCCTTCTTAAGAGGACCCGTCTAACCCCTTCCTAAGAGGACCCGTTGAACCCTTTCCTAAGAGGACCGGTTGAACCCTTTCCTAAGAGGACCCGTCTAACCCCTTCCTAAGAGGACCCGTCTAAAGCCTTCTTAAGAGGACCCGTCTAACCCCTTCCTAAGAGGATCTGTCTAACCCATTTCCTAAGAGGACCCGTCTAACCCCTTCTTAAGAGGACCCGTCTAACCCTTTCCTAAGAGGACCCATCTAACCCCTTCCTAAGAGGACCCGTCTAACCCCTTCCTAAGAGGACCCGTCTAACCCTTTCCTAAGAGACCCGTCTAACCCCTTCCTAAGAGGACCCGTTGAACCCTTTCCTAAGAGGACCCATCTAACCCCTTCCTAAGAGGACCCGTCTAACCCCTTCCTAAGAGGACCCGTCTAACCCATTTCCTAAGAGGACCCGTCTAACCCATTTCCTAAGAGGACCCGTCTAACCCTTTCCTAGGAGGACCCCTCTTTGCAATTCTAGCGTTAAAGCTGAAGTTTAATCTGTTTTTATTTTGCTTTCTCTGGTTCCCTCCTCTGAAGGAAAGAAATAGAACATGCTCTAAATATTTCCGACAGAACCAATTCCTATCGGGAAAACCGATCATCTGTATGCTGTTCCGACGGACCAAAAACGACGCATGCTCTGAAGCAAGTATGAGACAATCTATTGGCTTCTGACTATTATACTTCATTTTTCTAGTCCCGTCGTACGTGTTGTACGTCACCGCGTTCTGGATGGTTGGACTTTGGTCGGACTTTGGATTGACCGTGTGTAGGCAAGACAGCTTGAATGGAATTCCATCGGAGTTCCGTCAGAGAAACCTTCGGAGTTTATTCCGACGGCTAAACTGGTCGTGTGTACGTGGCATAACAGGATCGATGTTCAGAATAGCTCCACCTTTTATCATTGTAAAGTCATCCTTGAGCTCCAGTCCAGTGCCTTTGCCTAGGCTGAGATGATGTCATCAGTCTGCTGCAGGCAGGAGGAAGCATTTCCTCAGTCTCCCTCCCCCAGTGATCAGACTGCAACAATATAACTGACATTGACGGATAATCCTGTCTCAGGAAATAATTTGCTCTGAGAGAGGCGATCGCAGTCAATGTGCCGCGAGTAACATGCTGATGGGGTGTTGCAGCGACATCTAATTAAAAACAATAATTAGCGGTAACGTGATAATTGTTTGCTAATCCACATTTGTTTCCTCAATTTGGGCATCCTGTGTTGGGGAGGCGAATGAGCCCCATCTGTACAGAAGACGGAGCTCATGTGACATGACAGGAGAGATCCCTATACCGGGGAGGTGTACAGATTGTCAGCTTATTGCGGGGGAAGCTCAAATGTTGCTATGACAATCGGTGACATTGCAGAACGATTGTATTGTCTGACATACAACAATTATCCTGAGCCACACATATTCTACAAATTATATTACCCTCAGCGGGGGTGTGAGGAGAGCCGAGCTTATACACTGTCATGGAGTCAGATACATTGTCATCATAGAGTTAGATACATTGTCATCATAGAGTTAGATACATTGTCATGGAGTTAGATACATTGTCATCATAGAGTTAGATACATTGTCATCATAGAGTTAGATACATTGTCATGGAGTTAGATACATTGTCATGGAGTTAGATACATTGTCATGGAATCAGATACATTGTCATGGAGTTAGATACATTGTCATGGAATCAGATACATTGTCATGGAGTAAGATACATTGTCATGGAGTTAGATACATTGTCATCATGGAGTCAGATACATTGTCATGGAGTTAGATACATTGTCATAGAGTTAGATACATTGTCATGGAGTTAGATACATTGTCATCATAGAGTTAGATACATTGTTATGGAGTTACATACATTGTCATGGAGTTAGATACATTGTCATGGAGTTACATACATTGTCATAGAGTTAGATACATTGTCATCATAGAGTTAGATACATTGTCATGGAGTTAGATACATTGTCATAGAGTTAGATACATTGTCATGGAGTTAGATACATTGTCATGGAGTCAGATAAACCAGGGATCCTCAAACTACGGCCCTCCAGCTGTTGCAGAACTACACATCCCATGAGGCATTGTAAAACTCTGACATTCACAGACATGACTAGGCATGATGGGAATTGTAGTTCCTGAACACATGGAGGGCCACAGTTTGAAGACCCCTGAGATAAACTGTCATAGCGTTACATACATTGTCATAGAGTTAGATACATTGTCATCATAGAGTTAGATACATTGTCATAGAGTTAGATACATTGTTATGGAGTTACATACATTGTCATGGAGTTAGATACATTGTCATAGAGTTAGATACATTGTCATAGAGTTAGATACATTGTTATGGAGTTAGATACATTGTTATGGAGTTAGGTACATTGTCATGGGGTTACATTGTTATGGAGTTAGATACATTGTTATGGAGTTAGATACATTGTCATGGAGTTAGATACATTGTTATGGAGTTAGATACATTGTTATGGAGTTAGATACATTGTCATGGAGTCAGATACATTGTCATGGAGTCAGATACATTGTCATGGAGTTAGATACATTGTCATGGAGTCAGATACATTGTCATGGAGTTAGATACATTGTCATGGAGTTAGATACATTGTCATGGAGTCAGATACATTGTCATGGAGTCAGATACATTGTTATGGAGTTAGATACATTGTTATGGAGTTACATACATTGTCATGGAGTTAGATACATTGTTATGTAGTTAGATACATTGTCATGGAGTTAGATACATTGTTATGGAGTTAGATACATTGTAATGGAGTTACATACATTGTCATGGAGTTAGATACATTGTTATGGAGTTAGATACATTGTTATGGAGTTAGATACATTGTCATCATAGAGTTAGATACATTGTCATGGAGTTAGATACATTGTCATGGTGTTAGATACATTGTTACAGACTTACATTGTCCTAAAGCTGAACTACGGCCATGTAAAAGAAATCCCCAAGGCTGCACAAAAGGTGCCAAAGAGCCGCATTTGACTCCCAGGTCTCAGGATGGGCTTCATGGCTCTACGCAGAACATAGACTGAGGGGCGGGAGAAGCAGCACAAGCAGCCAATCAGTTCATTAGATGACAAGAAGCATGCCGATGGGTGAAAAAAGCAGATTGACAAAGTGAGAGCTCATCACAGTGCTGCTTCTACTTTACTATCCAATCACAGGCTGGGGGCGGGCCCACGACACTCTGGGCTCAGAGAACGTGAGTTGAGCGATGCTGACCCCATCAGACTAAGGACATCTAGTGGGAGGGGACAGTTCCAGATTGAAGGTGACAAGTGCAGCAATAGTCACCTTTTTATTTTATCTTTTAACAGTCTGATATTTTTTTGTAACCTTGTTATTTTATGTCTAAAGTTCTGATTTCATTTTTTGAAAAAGTCTCCGCCCAGTAAATGATAAAAAGCTCAAAATGTTTTATTCATTTTAAACAGAGCGGGGGAGGGCCAAGGCGTCTGTCAGGTTTATTGCTACCTGTGTCCCCGTTGGTGAGATTTGTCAGGACAGGAAGTGGTGGGAATTTCCTCTAAATGGCCAATACAAAGACATCATCATAATGCCGGTCATAACCACTTGCCGACCGGAATACATATATATACAGTATATATATATATGTCATGAAAGTGGTCCAAGTGGCTAATTAGCCGCTGGATCGCTTTCAGAAGCAGCAGGAAGGGACGTCCCTCCCGCCGCGCGCCGTTGTTCTGTCGGGCTTACCATTTTTACCGGGAAACGATCTGACAGTTTCGTGTGGCTGGCCATAGAGGTGAACAGAGACCAGATCGTCTCTGATCACCTCTATGATCTTGGAGGACCAGAGCGAAGTCATGAGGTCACTTCCTGTCTAGGGTGGAAGTAAACAATTCCTTTTTTTTTGTAAAGCAAAAGATCACTTTTCTTCTTTTTTTTTTTTTAATCTTTTGCTTTTAAAGGTAGAGGAGAGATTTGTGGTCTTTTTGACCCCAGACCTCTCTATAAAGAGGACCTGTCATCCCTTATTTCTATAATGATAGGAATAAAAACGATTAAAAAGTAATAAAATAAAGGGACAGTGTAAAAATTTAAATAAAGCCCCCATCCCTCCGTGCTCACACGCAGAAGCGACGCATACGTAAGTCACGCACACATATGTAAACGGTATTCGCACCGCACACGTGAGGTATCCCCGCGATCGTTAGAGCGAGAGTAATAATTCTAGCGCTAGACCTCCTCTGTAACTCTAAATTGTTAATCTGTAAAAAATGTTTAAGTGTTGCCTATGGAGGTTTTTAAGTAGTAGTTTGTCACCATTCCACGAGCATGCGCAATTTTAAAGTGTGTCATGTTAGGTATCTATTTACTCTGCGTAACATCATCTTTTATATTTTACCAAAAAATTTAGGTTATATATTGCGTTTTTTTTGGTTTTGTTTGCATTGACCTCTTCCGGACCGCCCCATGCAGATATACTGCGGCAGGGCGGCCCTCCTGCGGGAAATCACCTACCAGTGTATGATTTTGTGCACTGGGCCTGGGGCGAGCGCCGTCGGCGACCCGCTCCCGCTGTGACTGGACACAGTGGGAACCACTCAGCGGGTCCGGCAGACGCGATGTTCGCCGGCACCTCGCAATCGTTCTCAGGAAAGGCAGAGCGGCGGTCTGTGAGAGGGGAAGATGGGGATCTTGAGTTTCTGCTAAGCAGGAACACGGATCTCTGTCTCCCCCCCCCCCCCGTCAAAGCCCCTCCCCCAACAGAGTTAGGGAGCACTCCCTAGGTCAGGGGTCTCAAACTGGTGGCCCTCCAGCTGTTGCAAAACTACAATTCCCATGAGGCATTGCAAGGCTGACAGTTACAAGCATGACTCCCATAGGCAGAGGCATGATGGGACTTGTAGTTCTGCAACAGCTAGAGGGCGGCCAGTTTGAGACCCCTGACCTAGGTAGTACATTTAACCCTTTGATCATCCCTGATGTTAACCCCTTCCCAGCCAGTGTCATTAGTACAGTGACAGTGCATATTTTTTCAGCACTGATCACTAGACATGTGCATGACGAAAAATGTAGTTTAGTTTCATTTTAATCTAGTTATTTTGTTTAGTTCACCTCGGTTGATTTGTTCAATTTGTATTCGGAATTCGTATTCGGAATTTTCGAATTTACTGATTTTTTTCTACTCAAAAACGTTTGAAATCGATAATTTTTCGAATCGGTCGAAACGAAAATGTTATATTTGTTTTTCAATTTGAATGCAGCAAAGTGAACAAAACTAAAGAAAAAATCTTCATCAAACGGTTACAATGACTCTTTAATTCACCTTTTGGCTTAAGAAAAACAGCAATTATTTCCAAACGGTCCTCCCATGCCGCGTACACACGATCGGAAATGCCGCCAGCAAATGTCCGTGAGCTTTTGGTCGGAAAATGCGACCGTGTGTACGCTCCATCGAACTTTTGCTGGCAGAACTCCAGCCAGCAAAAGATTGAGAGCAGGTTCTCTATTTTTCGGTCGGGAAAAGTTCCTATCCGAAAATGTGACTGTCTGTATGCAATTCAGAAGTGCAGAAAGGGGAGGAGGATTTTTGCTTAGGGGGTAGGCATGCAGATTAGTGCTCGATTTTTTTTTGGGGGGGGGGGATTTTTGCTTAGGGGTAGGCATGCAGATTAGTGCTCAATTTTTTTTTGGGGGGGGGGGATTTTTGCTTAGGGGGTAGGCATGCAGATTAGTGCTCAATTTTTTTTGGGAGGGGGGGATTTTTGCTTAGGGGGTAGGCATGCAGATTAGTGCTCGATTTTTTTTGGGGGGGGGGGATTTTTGCTTAGGGGGTAGGCATGCAGATTAGTGCTCGATTTTTTTTGGGGGGGGGGGATTTTTGCTTAGGGGGTAGGCATGCAGATTAGTGCTCAATTTTTTTTGGGAGGGGGGGGATTTTTGCTTAGGGGGTAGGCATGCAGATTAGTGCTCAATTTTTTTTGGGGGGGGGCACTTTT